>JAQGAD010001492.1:0-19153 GCA_034696625.1 Isotomurus palustris | reverse complement strand
CCAGCCGTATCAGGGAATTAATTGCAAAAGGCAAGGGTCTCAACTCTCACGAGTGTAAAAGGGAAAGCAGCAAGTATATTTCACTTAGGGAAAGTGCTGCCCTTGAAAAGGAGCTTTTATTAGACTCTCTGTGCTTCTATATTAGTGTAAGATTTGGGTGACCACACAACATTCGACTCTTCATTCCCACAAAACAAACATCCAGTGAAAGTACTGGTTACATTACCAACGTTCTCGCTGTATATAATTAACGGGCATACAACTTTCAAGGATCCAACATACAACTCGTTTTCTGGTTCATGAAGGTCAGAACTCCACATTAGAAGCAGAATAGAGACTCAATCGTACAATTAGCTCTTGAGTCAGTATGGAATTACAAGGGACAGAAATGTCAAGAGAGCTCTTAATTTCCACTAACTTGCTCATTTCCATACTTTCACCGGTTCATCCCAACTTTCCCCTTTACAAATTTACCAACAGAAAAGCCTAGAGATGCACGTAAAGACGTAAATGGACACTAATAGTTCCCGAGAGACTCTTGGACGCCCCAATAACTTGTATCGTTGTATCTCCTCATTCCCAACTGCTTAATGTTTTCATGTCATTCATATTTCAAAACGATGCTCAACTACGTTCTACTCGGCAATTCTAAAAATACGCAATGTGATGATGTCAGTCTCTCTCTTGTACTACATGCTGCGTCAGCAACATGAAATTGAATGAAGTGAAAGTAACACTGTCCGATTGTTTTTCCTGTATCGCTCACGCATTCTCCGTCGTATCACATCTTTCTTCAATTGAGACACTCAGATTGTGTCAGTCCCGTCCTCGTGTCAATCTGAAGCAGGAGTTAGGAAACTAGACTTGAAAAGGATTCACATAAAGTTATGCATTAACGGGAAAACTTTTGCTAGGCCAGTAAGCAAGTGGCTGGTAGGTGTGCTAATAACAACCTTGTGTTTGGCAATGTAATTGCTAATGTTGTTAAACTTGCGTGTATTGTAATTCGTCCATAGGCATAAACTATAATGTTGGGATCCTTGATGTCCTTGAAAGGGTCTCAGTTTCAAGAAAGATTCAAAATTACTAATATGCTTTTGCACTTCCTAATGGTACTAAGGTTCATGGTTTGGCACTGAGTCAACCGAACTAGTTTTAATTTTCTAAAGAAATCCTATCATGACTTTTAGTAGCCTGCAATGGTCACAAATGCTCGAGTTTGTTATGATGGCGAACGCTTTATATGCAAGGATGAAGAAAGTGCAAAGGCTTTAAGTAACTAGGATTCTTCCAGATCTGCTAAAGTATTGACTTCCTCTTGCCTCTTGGAAAATACATTTAATATGAGTGTATTGCTCGTTTGTGCGTTTTGTTATTACTTTCGTTATGAAAGAACCAGCCATTATGAAACAACAACTTCTATGAAAAGCTGTTGGGCATGAGATGATGGTCGTTAGTTTCTTTCTGTCGAATGCTCAAGAAAATCCTGTTGGTATTGTGAAGTGATTGAGAAAGACTAAAAATATACATTGAATCTTTACAGTTCGCAGACAAAATACACCCTGAGAATACGACACAAGGAATGTGGGAGCATTGTCGATGGATCTAAAGTAACGAGTGTAATAGTCGTGCAAGAAAACATTCCAATCTTGACGCACAGCACGAGACGCTTCGTGGTTGTGTGTTCTTTCTCCCCGGATTCCTTCATAGTGAAAGCAGGGTAAGTCCCAATAGTCCCAATCCTCGCAATTCTTTGCCTTCAACTTTCTTAATGGGGAGTCTGACTTGTCTTTCTGCCTGAGAGAGTGAGAGACGTACATTTTTCCCATCCTCTTTTCACTTCTGACAAATTCGATTTTCAAAACTCTATTAACTTCTCACGCATTATTTTATTCCAGAGTGACTCTGCCGAGGGAAACTAGTGTAGCCAAATCCATCGATTTCTCACAGTTTATTCGGATAGCTCCACAAGCAAGCAATGTTTTAAATGGAGGGGAACCTGTTTCGGATTCTGTTCCAGAAGGACGAGGGGAAGTTTCTCCAGCAGACCCTTCGAATTCTAACACGGTTTCTTTATTCAGTGCAAATGATCAAGCAAACTCCATCGCGTCGTTCTCAAGTCTCCAAGAAGGATCTCCTTACATAGTCTCTCGATTGCAAGCCGATCCTTCTGCAGATTCCAGTAGGGCATTCAACGAAAAACTGCAGAGAGGAACTTGGGAGACATTTTTAGTCTTTGGAATGATATGCGCTGCAATTATTGCCAGCATGTCTTCCGTTATATGGTTTATTAAGTCGTACAGGAACTCTGGAGAAGAGTCAAATCAGCATAGACTCCGACATGGCGATGAATGCTCGTCCTCCTCAGACTCTAATTTGTCTTACTCATCTTTCGATGGATCCATTTCGTTGTCATCTGATCAAGGCAATCCTAACAACCAAGACAATCGCTCGGACATCGACGTGGAGTTGGATTTCGAATTTTCTGAAGACATAAATCCTCCAACGCATGAATACGCAAAGAACTGCTCACAAGTTACCTTCAGTCGTCCAACAGCTGAACAAAGTCAATCTCATTCGTAAATTCATGTAATTAGTCGTACTGTACTGGAGACAGAATTTACCCTGAAAACATAATCCATCGCATGTGCCTCGCACCTCGTGTTTTTAGTATTCATGTAATCTCTGGACTGAAGCATTCTGGAGTTTTAATTAGAACGGGATTTTAATAAGCATGGGTACACGTAAATTAATATCGTCCGTCAGTTGTGAATTTTTAAATGCAAATTTTGTACATCTCTTTCCTACTTCTCTTTTTGTCGAGTATAGTTGAAAACAGTTGCGAGCAAATGGAGCAGTAGAACCGAACTGATTGTGATTTTGGGGGATAGAGGGATTCGCTTTTTAGCTCTCTGCATACTACTAGTTTAATGGTTTTAGAAAATAATACTGAATTCATAATTTCATACAGTTTTAGAGCAGGTAAAGAAGACCAGGTGATAATTCTATTCAGTATTAGCTGATAAATAAGACTACTGTAAAATAGTTGTCGCACTATAAGAGATGTGCTCGTACTAATATTTTAACTTTATCAACATTTTTCTTAAAACTTTTTCGTTCGTAATTAGGTAGAATATTGATTGTAATAATAATAAACTCGTATCCAATTATTCCTAACAGTACTCATTTCGTACCTGCAGAACACTGAAGAAATAAATTTCTGTATGTTATTTACTAAACTTTCGCAACTTGTTTACTTGATTTCATCAAAACCTTTTTCTAAGGTGTATACTAACCAGTGAACCTTATATAACTTCAGGGACCAAAATAATGAGAAACTTCTTGAGGTATCACGAGCAAAACTTTCTCTTTCATGTTAGGAGAATAGCCACTGGGGTCATAAGTCGACTGATTACGAAGAAATTCACTTATTATGAATGATTCTAAAGAAATAGTTTATTTTCTGAGGCTTTTCACGTAATTCTAAGTTCGTCAATCAATCTCTCCACGCAGAATTAACATGTTTTATAGTCCCATCACACATACATATTCAACTAACAAAGTAAAAATTTTGAAAAGAATTGATTCTTTGTCCCTGAAGGTTTCGATGCATGCATCCAGCTGTTGCATGCGTTTGGTAAGTTGGGCAGCGACATACACCCGCATTTGTCTAATAATTAAGTCTACCTACTTTAAAACAAATTAACATGAATGTGGAATGAGAAAATGTCGGTTTCTTCATTCCTTTTTCTCTTGCGAGTCCTCGGGAGACGGCACGTAATTCGAGCTACCAAATCTTCCCATGTATTTTTTTATGTACTCCTTAGTTTTATGTTTCACACTATCAGTAACTTCCAACGGCTTCCCTTCCCTAGCGTTTTTTAGCTCTTTAAGTAATATAGCGTGAGTCATCTAAAAAATACGAAGAAAATATTACAACACGGCATAAACAAATATAAAAAATAAATATTTATAAATAAATAAATATTTTGATTACCTTTCTTGCTAGATGCTTAAAATCTTCTGTCGAAGCGATCCTTCCAGATTTGCAGTCAGGTTTACGGTAAGGATTCAGGTGCGTAACAACAACGTTAGCTATTTGGTTACGGAAAGCTTCTTTGCATTTGTCGGCAGCTATTTTTTTGTAGGCCAAAGCCTTCTGCTTTTTATCAACTTTAACAGTTCTATCTTTCTTTACGATAACTATAGATGACGAGCTTGATGATGTGCGATCACGAGGGTCGAATCCTAGACCAGGAATCTTTCCACTGTTCGACGACTCTTGGACACCTCCTGTCTCCGAGTCAGAAGTGAAAACGTCTAGATTGTCGTTATCTTCAGCTGCAGCTAAGGAAATATCTAGTTCAGTCTCAATCGGCGATGTGTTTATTGGCGATTCTGATTCATCATCATCATCATCTTCGTTCCGCGAAACTAGGATTTCTGAATCGTCCTTTGACTCCAATTTTCGCTTCTTACTTGAGTTACTTTCGTCTTCCAGAAGTTCGATAGGCCCGAGCTGTTCATCAGCATGGGGATCAGAAACTTCTTCGTCAATGTTCCCACTGTTTGGAGATACATCCTGAGATCTTCCTTCTTTGCTTTGCAGTTTAGCTTTGAGGTCGTCAGCTATCTTTTGTTTCTTTTCTTCCAATACTTCTAGTTTTCGAGCTCGGATCACTGCTTTGCTTACGTGAGATTTATCTTCATCCGTACGAGGCTGCAAGATATTTTTATAATAGAGAGACATGCTGTAAATATTACCTAATATTAGTGAAAAAGTTATAAATACATACACTGATTATTCGCTCCTGGACGAGTCCTGATTTTTTCCTACGCTCAGCCCTTTCCATTAATTTTGTTCGTAAAGTTTGAATTGGCTTAAGAATGATAGGTGGTTCGTTTTCTTTGCTAGTGTCAATTTCATATTCTTCTGAGTCTGACGAATCTGTAGATTCAGCTGGAACGTAGTCCCCGTCCATAGGAGGATGCCATTGACACTGACGCGATTTCACATGATAATAATAACAACGTCCTTCGTCATCAACAGCAAGTTTCCAGCCACCTATGTAAAGATTCGTGAATTTCTCCCTTTTGCTGAAAAAATTCTATTATATTGCAAATCTCGCATACTTGGAAGTACAGTAGGAGGCAAAGGTGGAGGTGGTGGAAGTCCTTCTGGCCAAGGAGGAAATACTATTTCAGAAGGTTCAGCGGTTACCGGTTCTACAACCGGAGGTTCTTGAGCGGCATTAACGAGCATTAGCAATTCTTTCGGTAACATTGGGTCTAGTGAAGAAAATCAAATTAAAATGATAATTCATTCTAGTACTACAACGACAGCGACACGGTCACTAATCTATACTCTTACCTAACGGGTCAATTAATTTCCATTCAATAGTTTTAGGATCTAGATAGTAGTGTCCGCTAACATCGACAACAGGAGTCGTGCAGGGATCCAATCCAAGCAAACCACATCGATGTTGGTGCAAAGACACGATTTCTTCCTGCATTCTTCTTTGCTTATTATCCTCCTCTTCCTGAGCAACTCTAGCTGCAAACATAGAACGTCTTTCCTCTTTCGACATATTATTTGGATACATCATCCTTCGATGACCACCGAAAGAATCTGGTAACGATCGGCGATCCCGATCTCTATTAGTCGTTCTGCTGCTGATCCACTTATGTCTGTCCCTGTCTTTATCGTACGAATATCGACTAGAAAACGCACTGTCATTATCTGTACTTAATGTTGACGCTTTATCTGCCTCGCGCTCATGCTCCTTCATTTGCTCAACTCTTTCTTTTTTGGGAATTCTGAAAACTTCTTTTAACTCAGCCCAAGATTCTAATAAAGATTTAGAAATGTCTACAAACTTCCACTTGATTTCAGTAACGACTGCTGTAGTCTGTGAATCTTCGCTAACTCCGGTTTCCATAATTTTTGGCTCTGTTTCTGTTACCTCCATTGGGGCTGAAACATTTTCACCTGGTTCAATTTTGATAGGTAAGTCTTTAATGTCCTCAGTTTCAGTATTCATAGCTTCTGGAACGCCTTCAGATTTTCCACTGACAGCATCCTCAGTTATAGCTGTAATTTCATTTTTCACCTCTGGTACAGGAGGTTGCTCAATAATTTCAGTAGTAGACGGGGCTTGTGACCATACTTCCATGAGTGATAATACTTTGCTGTCAAGCAGCATAGTTTTGTTAGGAATCGGGAGGGACAACAATGCTTTTAGAAACTGCAAAAGGAAAATTATGAATAAGACTTTACTATGTGATAAATTCTGCTATAATATATCTTTTTTTTTCTCTCACCAGTTTGTGATACTCTTCATTTCGAATCAGCTGCTCTTTAGACTCATTTGTCGGAAGAGGTAAGTTCACCATCCAGTTGTACAACAACTTTAATCCTCGGTAGTCCAAAAACAAACGGCGACACGGCGAATCTCCGTTGATAAGAATATTCAAAATCCTTTCTCTATCATCCCACTTTTCGGCTCGTACCATGAGTCGACTGAGAGTTAGCGTATGTGTTCTGTTCTTCAAACCTGACCCCTCTAACTGCGTTAACTCTTCTTCAAGCTACAGGTTAATATTATTATAATACACACAAATCAAGCAAACTGTTGTAAAAAATTGCTATCGCAATACTTAGCAAAGCTTACCGCAACGTCTTCTAAAATACGCGTATCTATTCGCTTTTTTCTTGGACCTCTCGGTTTCCTTTTCACTTTCTCTCGCTCCACGCCCTCAGGTATATCAGAAACCTCACCCTCTACCTCGCCGATGTCCTCTCTGTCTTCATCTTCTTCTTCCTCGCCGATCCATCCACGGCAACTTGGAGTCAGGCAGTAACACCGCTGTGCTTTTTTTCTGAATATATCACCAATAATATTTAAGCTCCTTCACTGCTTCAGGCTCATCTTGTACAAACTTGCTTACCCGTAGCGCTGAAACTGGTAATCAAACACGATCTCTTCCCCTGGTCTCAGATCCCGCAGAGCAAAAAATCCTATTCTTAACTCTCCATTTACAGTCCACTAGGAACACAAGAAGAGATAATAACTAACTTTACAATCCAAATGTACCTTTGAAGTAGTAAAAATTGCTACCTTCTGAGTTTCACAATTGGGTTCACAACTGTGATTAATGAATCTGGAGCAGTTTCCTTTTGCAGTGGCATCAATGATAGCGTCAGATTTTAAGGCCATGAAATAAAAATGTTCTTGATTTCCTCTGGCATAATCCTTCGTTCTCTGTTCGAACTGCCATGGATCAAGTACCTCCCCCACATATTCGATTACGAATCCTCCTCTATGCAAACCAAAAACTGCTTTAAAGAATTTTCCAAACTATAACGTCACAATGTGGTCTTACTCTGAAATCGGCTCCAACGTTCTTAATCCGTGACCCTTCTTATCTGTCTTGAATACTTCTAGTGACGCATATTCTTTACGTTGAAACTTCTTATTAGCACACATTTCTCCTGTAGGACATCTTGCACCGCTGTAATTTCAGTCAACTTATCAATTACCAGCGATACTATTTTATCATTAAGAAGTTTCAATCCCAATTATATAAACCTACCATTCTACCATAAGCAGACGATTCAGACAGTCTTCATTACAACCAACCTCTCCTCTTTCAAAGTCTTCGGGTGTTAAAAAGCAGTCGCAAACCATGCCTTTACTCTCCTTACTTATCTTTCGCTCAGTTTTAAAAATACTCTCTTCTATTCCTTGGAACTTTTTCAACTTTTCGATAAGTTCTGTGTCATCAGGAGTGAATGTCAAATAGCCGGGTTTTCTCAGAAGATTTGTAGGCTTAACAAAAGATGGAAAGGGTACAGCTTCAGAATCGGAGTCAATTTGATTATTTTTGTCGATACTGTTCGAGCTGTCGAACAAGGAATTCTCGGAACTCATCATTGATTCCGAGTCATAAGAAGAAAGGCCATCAGATCTCATCGATTCAGCATCTGATGAGTACCTCCAACGAGATTTGACTTTTAATGGTTTGGAAATTCCTGTCGGTGTTCCGTTGTTTCCGTTTAAACTTCCACATGATGTCGAAGATCCAACTCCCGCAAGCAACGAAAAATCTTTTGGAGAGTCCGCCCCACCTTGTTTTTCTGACGAATTGGAGTCATCCTCAGCCAAGTTTGGCATACTTCTGCTGGAAGACATAGACTCCATAGACGACGAAAACACAACTTCTCTACGTCTACCACGCGATCCACGCTGGGTCTCCAGAGACTTAATTCTGGAACTCCTTCTGATTTTTGTTTCCTCACCATCTTAATAATGAATGTAACTTATTGATAGTTGTTAAAAATCAAATGAATAAATTAGTCTCAAACTTACCATCTTGAATTTGTTTTTCCTCTTCCTTTTTCTCAGAAATCAATGAACTGGCAGCCTTCACTTTGTCCATAAGAGAAATTGTACTAGAATCTACGTCAAGATCTTCTGTTTCAGCCAAATCCAGCCCAGGAATAAAATTCCGCCCGTAAGATTTTTCTTCTTTGACCAAAAAAATTGCTTCTACACTTCCTACCGTCTCTGGAGCTTGATTCACTTCAATATTCTGTTCCGGCAAAGCTTCAGTCGCTGCTGAATCATTGCTGTCTTTATCTTCTGAGATGTTCAATGATATGCTTTTTACATTGGCTTCTATTTCATCAACAGATTCTTCTAAATTGTTACTGTCAACTTCCATACTAAGAACCTCGTCTGCAACTGGAGCATTTACAGGTTGTGCATTCTTGGGCTTCCGTCCCCGTCTCGCTCCACCGGCAACAGGAGCCTTTGGTGCTGCTACAGCTCCCGTAACGATTTTTTTCGGTCGTCCTGGACGTCTTTTAACAGGTTGTGGTTCAACAGCAACTTCCTCTTTCAGTGGTGGAGGTGGTTCTTCTGACATTTCAGTTCCAAGGTCCTGCCCAGCCACATCCATTTGCTCGAGTATAGGAACCTTATAAAATCCAAATTAAATCAAACGGCATATTATAACATATCAGACTTGAATATGTAAGGTTAGTCAGGTACATTCGACGAAATCAAACTATACCACAGGATTTGATGAGCCTTCGGCAGCGACTTTTCTTCCCCTTCCCGATTTCCTTGCGGGTCGACCTGCCCCCTCGGTTATGTCGGGACTGGTACAGCGATTCATTTTAATGGAAGTTGACACTTTACTAAACAATCATAATGGCGAGGAATCACAATAATTATTAAAGGCCATATTATTTATGACAATCAATACAATAGAACCTTGCACAATTAGAATATTAGAAATGAACCAAACAACGCAAGTCGATAAAAATGTTTGGATCGCGCACTTTTGTTTGGGGAAACACGAGACTCGACTACTGTGTACTGTGTAACAATAAAGTGTAAATATAACCAACTTGTTTTCTGGAACACGAAACTATTTTTTACGAATTTATTTTTAGGAAATCATTAAAATAAAATATTTACAATATCTTCAGTTTTCTGGTTTTCAGGTTTCAACACTTGTTCACAACTTCTATATTGATAACTATATAATGCAGAACAATCACATAATCTGTCACTGTCTGAAATCATATTATGTTTCTAAATTAACTTTAATGTCAACCTTATGCTCATTTTAGGCATGAAGGAAAACTGGTTTCGTATAAAATAAATCGACTTAATGAATTAAAATAAAGTTATAACTTATAAGTGCGAAAATGTATTTTTGTATACGTTATAATTTCTATGCGCATGAGATACTTATTTTTATAATAATACATGCGGAAATATTTCGGTTCAGATCTCGCACAATAAATATTTAGGTCATTATAACGTGTATGTAGATGCAAGTACTAAAACTAAAAACATTTTCTTGCAATAAAGCCGTTTAGTCAGTGCGACTGTGACATGAATTGACTACACACGTTAATTTTAAAGTTTGACCTTGCATGAAAATTAACAATTGGAGAAGTTTTAAGGTACAGGTACACAACAAACAGCATAAATCTCTAACTTAAAATAGGGTTAATTCTTTGAGTTGAGAACTTGACGAAATTTTTTACGATTTACAGCGTTATATTGGTGGGATACGATGGTGGCGGAGAGACCTATTTCTAGGGCTAGCAGCCCGGAGTTCACCATACTGAAGGATGTGTGGCCTATGCAGTTCGACAAATTTCTTCAATTCGCGAGGCAAATCTCCTGCTTCGTAAGACACGTTGTAGGCACACACAGCCCTCGCAGCGATGCATTTCAAAGTTACGTGTTCTTGAGCAGAAAATCCTACGTTCGGTAACCTCTGGAGAGTAAGCAATGGGTTGACATTAAAATCATCTAGCTGATCTACGTGAGCTCCATTTTTCAACAGAATCTCAACAATCTGTAACATAGCCATAGTTAACAGTCATCAGGGTCAGGGATAATTAAAACTAATATACTGTACGTCAGGTATGGCCATCTGCTTCGCTGGTTCAAATACTGCTGGGTTCTTACCTGAGGATTGAAAGCAAGTTGAGATACAACAACATGAAGAGGTGTGGCTCTTGTATTATTCACTGCATTCACTTGAGCCCCGCAGTCAATGAGATACCGCGTTACTTCATACGATGGAAACACACAAATCTATTGAACATGTAAAAATTATCATTTCTACCCATTATTACGAAACTTTTTTGAATAACAAACGTATGATCCTGATACCTGATGATCATCCACGAAAAAATGGCTTCTAACGACGTTATTTTGGCTAACCGACATGTGCAGTAAAGTATCACCAGTACCACACATCCGTAAATCACATCGCACTAGCATCTGAGCCATCTTTTTCAAGTGCAGAGATTGTTCGAGACTTTTGTTGGGAGCTCGAATGAGAAGGAACAAAAGATGGGTGCAGCATCTTAGACATCTACGATTAATACAAATGCTTAAAAAGTTAAAACTGCTCAATTCAGCTAAAATGCATTCTAGTAATAATTACCTATCAAAGCTCTCTTGCTGACGCTTAAACACTGGCCGTACTCTTACTAATTCTGCACATTGTGGAAGCTCATCGATGAGGAGCTGGAAGGTTGTCATCAAATCGCTCACTAAAAGTGGATGAGCTGCAGAATTTCTGTCAATTTCCCTATTTCGATCTAAATCCAGGTACAATCGAATCTACGAGCAAACAAGTATGTAAGTAAATTCGGATACGCTAATTTAAAAAACATATCTAAATATTTCATTACAAGTGCCAAGGCAGTGAAGCAGGTGTCCCCATAAAGAAGTGAATCCTTCTTAATCCTCAACTGCAGGGCGTACATCCACAACCGGATACATATCAAATATTGCGACGAATCTGCGTATGCAGCCCCTCGGTACATTATTCGGAAGATCACATCTTTATGAGCCGGGCCAAGGATCCTCTCAGCAATTAGAAGACTATTGATTCTCAACTGATCATAATCTGTCGCCATTGCATCCAAATCTTCTCTGGTCTGGTATTCGTTTATCACCACCTCGTTACCTTAATTAGACACACGTCAAGTTGATGATCATTTATAACAGAAAATTTGAAAATTTTAGTTTGTCTTCTAGTTGTCTCTCCTTACCTTCACTACTCAAAATCCTTGAATATAAAGGCGTATATTCCAAAGCTTTTTTAGGGAGGTCAGGCAGGGTTCTAGTAGCATCATACCGAATTTCGATAGCTTTCCTCCAAAAATATAAAGCCATTTGAATGTCATGGTGTTCATCCAGAAAGGTAGACCCCATTAGTTCATGCATCTCTGCTCTTCTTTCTCTAGAATAGCTTTTGACACTATCTAGTAACAAGTTAAAGATTGAATTGGCTCCCTTTAAACAAGAAGTCTGAAGAGCATCATCTCCATATCTGTTTTTTATAAATGGATCAGCTCCATGTGTAAGCAGTAACTTGGTAGTATCAAAACGATGTTCTTGGATAGAATAATGCAGAGCTGTTTTAAGTTGAATGTCTGTTGCATTGACATTCGCACCATGGGACACCAAGTATTCACAAAGAGTCGCACTTTGAACCGAATTAATGAGACAGGTCCCTCCTGCAATATTAGACAACAAACTATGTCACTATATTCTGGGTGATCCAGATCTTTTTGAAGACATATAATACCATTATAATTAGGAATTCCAATGTCTGCACCAGCAAACTCTACCAGGCACTGGACTATTTCGAAGTGGGTCATAAAACACGCCGATCTCACAGGAGTCGATCCTGAGTCACTAATACTGTTAACCTATGAATGACCAACAAATATAATAAAACAATTAATCACCAGCAAGCCAAAAAACAGCAAAAATTCTTGGTTATCATTTCGTACATCAGCTCCATGTTTCACAAGCAATTTGACAATGTTGAGCCTTCCACATACTGCAGCACACCACAAAGGGCTCACACGATGCGAAGTCTTATCATCCACGACCTCGTACACTCCCTTCTGTTCCAGATCTACGTATCATCAATTTAAAGCGTTTTTTTCTTCACTCATCATCGCAAACTAAGTACCAATCTTGTCAATAAACTTACCTGCGTTACAAACTTCAATAAGATACTCCGCGATTTCGACATTGCCCTTTTTGCACGCCACAAAAAGAGGAGAGCACTCATCTTGTTTCGCCAAAACGGAAACCACTTCTCTCCTTTCCTTCTTATCCAATCGCTCCAAATTGGACCTCAAGTTATACGACAACCTTCCTCCGGGAGCTGCAGA
Organism: Isotomurus palustris; assembly: GCA_034696625.1. Classification (NCBI taxonomy): domain Eukaryota; kingdom Metazoa; phylum Arthropoda; class Collembola; order Entomobryomorpha; family Isotomidae; genus Isotomurus; species Isotomurus palustris. The sequence goes on along the minus strand of JAQGAD010001492.1, from coordinate 6,426 downwards.
CCTCACTTCATTCTGAACATCTTCACTCAATGAAACCTTTGAATTAGTCCCAGGAGAGGACGACTTCCCCAAAGGCCACATCGTTTTAAACATCTTCTAGATATTCTATTCCTCTTGTCGAATGTCCAAAGTATCTTGTCGAACTTTCTCTTGTCGTCACTTCCTCCTCCTGCTTTCTTTTCACTTATCGCCCTCCCAACTTCTCCAATAATAACAACACTTCACTACACTTCTTTAACTTCTTACTCTCCTCTCCTTACGTCCGTCAGAATCTCACAGTCTCCCCTTCAAAAGTTGAGAACACACAAATACACGAATAATTAAAACCTTGAATCAATTTATTTTTTAGTTCTCTTAAGTCTCATGGATTTTGAAGATTTTTAAAGAAACCCTCTTCCACTATCACTGTGTGTCCAATAATACTATTTAAGGAGACAGGGACACGCTTAATTAACAAGGGAGGAAGTGTGTGGTTATAAAATGAGTGCAAGTCCCAACAACATTACACCAGCCAGCCTCAACTTACTATTAAAGGAACAGAGCAACCAACGATGGGAGCTCAGGTGAGGCTGCCAAAATGAGCATTTTTTAAGAAAATTGGGGTGCATATGAGGAGATCAAGTAATAATAAAATGTGTAATGTGTGTCTGTATAAAGTAAAGTGTGTGTGTATGTGCATACATATGTGTGTATGTGTGTCTGCTAATGATGAAAGTCACTCAATGTGGATCTCTGCTGGTTGTCCTAATTCTACGAGGTGCTCGTGGGCTACTCTGCCATACGAAGGACGTCCTCACTGCTGAGCTGCTAGCTTCAAGAAATTTATCTTTCCAAGGTGCTTCTCTCTACTCTATCCTCACGATAACTTCTTCAATCGATTTTAATATTTATTTATATATTGTGTTTATGTATATAAGGCTTGCAATTGTAATCGCAACTTCAAGAGGTGGATATGTCACATTACATTGATTGCATGCACCCAAAAAGTGTCTGCAGGGACTGCAGCCTGTAACTTGGCAGAAGGAAAATTATTTCGTACGCGTGTTATTTATCCTGTGCGCTGTGCGAGATAAGATTGGGTTTAGCTCTGTAGATTCAATCCTTACTTTAATGGTTGTGTTCTGATTTTGAGATTCTGAGGTGTTTGTGTACACTTAAGTATATTATGCAAACAGATAATAAATATACTTTAAAGTATTCGAACACAGATTGAATATTAAGATATTATCAAGTGTGCGCTTGAGCTTCATATTTCCAAGTGTGTAAAAAGCTGTTAAGATTGCTGTTTGTATGGTGTGGGAATTGTGTTTCTGTGAATCCTGGATTCACTCGGGATTGCTGCATTATCTTAGGTATTGCGTAATCAATATTAGAGCTCTAAGGATTTTATATTCCACCATAAAACTAAGTCAGCTTTTAATCTTAGATTTAATTTGCGTCGGAAATAAGCGGACAGGTGGATACTGAGATAATTTGAGATTTTAATTTGCGATGATGCGGAGTCAAAATTTATAAAATATTAATTGAGAAATCAATAATGACTTTAGTCGTAAGGTAGGACAGTGTTACGAACGATGTGAAGGAAGAATGGAAAGGGGATATTAAAAGTATTTAATAATTCACTTACTTTTATGCAGGGAATGTATTTGCGAATACATTATGGAAGGTGTTGTTTAAAAATTAGAATGGAAGACGGACATTTCCTGCCGATTTTAGGTATCAATTTACTAAAGCTAAGGTGGTGGTTTGTTGAGATAGGAAGATACGTCGATACTGAAACCTTGACTTCTTATTTGGCGAATACGGTAGCATACCAAAATGTGTAATGAAATTCCTGATACCGGGCTTAGTACAGCATAGCTTGTGTGTTGCAGGTTTCAACCACCTTTTACATTCGACTCTCCCGAATGTTTTAATCGGGAATCCACACCCACAGTTACCCGAGAGCAAAGAGGTTTTCCGAGTCTACCCGGGTTACTTTCACTGTCATTGTCTTGGCTTACATTTGAAATCCTTATGACCATCAATGTCGATTAAAGACTTACAACGACGCACTTCAGTTTCATATAATATTCTGTCATTCGTATTCCACAACAAGATGAGAGTCATCACTTTAGTATGCATGGTATCACTATTTCTCATTCAGTTCGTCGTTGTTGGTCTAATCTATGAATGTCTCAAGGTTGATCCTATCAATAGTTGTTTTCAACTGCTTTCTTTTGTCGTAAACAGTATTCATGGACATGAATAGTAGATATATGAGAGAGCTCTAGTTTTTGTAGTCTAGCGTCCTATGTATTTCTGTATTGACTAGTGAGCGCAGTGTGTAATTAGCTAATAATGAATTGATGAATCTAGAGTCAAACATGCTTTTCTTGACGTTCTTTATGCATTATGCATATCATGAAATTACAATGTCCTTGGATAGTTATAGCTTACAAGTTGAGCAAAGTTAATTTAATTCTCATGCATATAACTTGCAGATCCGCAGTTTTATTTGAGATTGTTAATCCATTTGTTCAATTCCACCAGAGTTTCTGCTTTGGCTGCTTGAGATATCTCGTACTCAATTGATCCTGGGTGGCAAAACTCTAAGATTATAATTGCTTCTTTTAATGTCTTTAATGTTAGTTGTAGTTTCCTTCGTAAATTAGGGGCAGTAATCTTCCTCATGCCGTGGAGTCTTCGAGCATGAATAACTTCAGCTGCTTGGAGTTCATATAGTATCAATCCTAGGGAATTCAATAGATTTATAACCAACATTGCAGGTCCTTCAATCAGTGCGAGTCAATTTATCACCTCGTGTGACAGTGTATCCGGGTGTCACTATGTCCAGAACTTTGAGTACTTCTCTACATAAATCAAGTTTTCTATCCAAATCTTCTGGAGCTAACTGGTCAAGTGGATCTGCTTCTCTTCCATAAGCCTGTTTAGTATGCTGGTATTAGCGATGCCTCTGAATCCAAATCCCCATTATAAGATGTCTATACCTGGCACAAGTTGAATTTAATGTCGAAGGGGACAAAGTGTGTCGGATGAAATAAAGTCTTGCACGTTAGGAGAAATTTTTCTGAGCTGGGGATATCATTCACTGTGTTTACTACCTCTTGCCATTTTTCAAGCTGTGATTCTATCGACGCAACGGGCTCTCTAAATTGAATTAATTATTTGAATTAGAACTGTGTTGAAGTGTTGACAGTGTTGAGGCATAGACATTACTAGTTTGAATTAATGTTGTTTGCGTTACCTGCTTCCACAGGCGTTGCAGGTCCAGTTCTGTGTTAAGTCAGAAGCACCTAAGTTGATAATATCGCCACCTTTGCAAGTTTGACATATTAAGGTCCCCATGTTAGAATTTAATTCCCTGGGATCACAGCATCGCTTGCATAAACACTCGAAAAATTTAGTTTCGGAAAGCATCTTGCGTCTCTGAGAAGCTGCCTGAATTACGACATGGTAGTTTAGTACTTTGCAACACATCTCAGCGTCAGATTGATATTGGAAGAAAAGTGGTTGGTTGAACTTGATTGATTGAAAACTTACTTCTAGAGCAAATGCATAGCAAACTGTCAATGCCTGTCCTGCAGGAATATCTACAGCAGCCCTGATCTCCAGTACTCCCGTCACTGGGTTTTCATAGCGTGTGGTATTCGCACAACAATCGTGAGCACACATTGCTGCAGTCGGATAAATTCCTCGGAATGAAGTCTTATCTCCGAGTTCAAACGCATTTACTTCTAAAATTCCACATACCTATAATTAAGTAAATTGAAAGATGTATTAAACATTGTCATTATTTATCACAAGGAGTATAAAACTTCGTATATTGATAAACTACTGCGGAAGCATACGGTATGAGCCTCTTCTGCAGTGAAAAGATCTTCAAGATCATAATCCCGTAAAATAATGTCAACCACGTTAATGGTGTTCTCTCTCCAAAGTGGCAATGGCTTTCTTATGTCATTATGGGCTTCCAAATTCATAAGCGCCTTCCACTTCTTTGGATCCTGAATCTTTAAGAGCAGTCCTCTTAAAACAGTCAAGGCTCCGAACTCACTATTTCCGTACGCAATAGGTGGCTGAAAATTCATAGAAGCAAACAGGCATAAGAATATGAGATTTATTATTGCATTTATCTTGCGGAGGAAGCGTAATACACAGAAGTACACACTTTTTGAGGAAAGTTGAGCTGTTTTTCTTGTTAACAAATCGTGACTCATGATACTAAATGTGTCATCTTCTTGCATAATATGACATCAGTATATATATGAGAACAAGTGTTAGTCCAATACTCATCCTGAGATCGGAATCAGATACGTTCTTTCCATATCTTGTACGCTAGTAAACTGAGAGTCAACCGTTCGTTAGTGAAGCGTAAAAGAACTCATCTCATAAATCATTACCTTTAGATTTCTTTCGGTAAAAAACTTGCACTCGTCAATGTGAAAAACGGTGTTTGCACACGCTTTTGAGCAAATCGGCCATGAACATCTTGGACAAGGAATTCTGTAAAGATGTACCAGTTGAAAGATACATTTTGTCATGCATGTATCGTACATACAGGTTTTCGCTAGTTTGAACAGTAGACTCAAGTTTTTACAAATAGATCGGGATTATAGGCTAGAATTATGAAACACAAAATTCTAATCTGGGTGGAAAACCAATAATTGGTTGGTATTTTCAGATGGACGCTGTGTAGATTTGAAAATTTTATGTTGCTTTTCGTAAAATAGACCCAGGAAAATAAGTTCCAATGTTCCAATAAAGATGTGAGTATGAATCATGCCACAAGTATGACTAGCAATGAAATAACATTTAAAATAAAATAAATATGAGAAATCTGTGCCACACCTGTCTTCAATATCTTTGAAGTCTGAATGACAGCCAACACACACAATATCTGAGGACCGCATTGGTCCAGCTATTAAAAATCTTTCAGCAAGGATCAGCGTTCCTCGTTTCACATCTGTTTTTGCTTTTAGGAACCTATGGAATCAAACAGTAAGCACATTACTTTCCGACTAACTGTTTTTTCAAGCAATCATCTAGGAAAACTCCGGCTGGCAGCCAAAGCACAAAATGTGGTGAAAACTTGGCTGAAACTTATACTTGTTTCGTATCACATTTAATAAGTTTCATAATGAGACACAAACATGATCCTATGCAATGGAATCAAATGAATTTTGTATATCTTGCGTAAATGGAGTCATGTCGAATTGACTTATCACCTTCCGTAAATCGGAGAGATTTCACAAGTGAAAATGTCAGTCTCTAGGTTCACAATATCGTCAGCGTTGTACTGGGAACAGCTACCAGAGTCTCCTGTAGCATTTTCATCCGCACCTTCACCTTTCGCCTACAAAAACAAAACATGACACTCTAGACAAGGTGATTTATTTTGCAATTCATCTTATCTCTTCACACAAGGTGTACGATGAGTTTGAGTGTCAGTGACAATCTTTTGTAGCTTGTGGCAGATTCAAAGCAAAGACAAATTCTAGCTTGAAATACAAAAATACCAAAATTACCTTAGATTTCTTCTTTCGCCCCATAATTTCTCAATCTGCTGTCTACTGTCTACTCTCGCGAACTCTTGTGTGTATAATTCCCAAGTAAGGGTGAGTGAATTTTTTTCACTAAATTAACTTAAATATTATTGACGCAAAAAAGTGCAGAAATGAGGTTTTCGTTGCATTGACCGGGATATCTGCAACAGCTTCTGTCGAAATTGAAACTAAAAATCAAGAGACGTTTGATGTGATCACCGCTTCATATACACGTAAGGTACACAGGAAGTTTAAGGCGAATGTTAGATGCACATACTGACTGAAGACTGAAAACCAAATCATTAAATACAATACTCTGTTAAAGTGAAAATGGAAAGCACGAGACTCATCCAATCCGATCCAGTTTGAAAGCAATAGATGCATGCAGTTGCATAGTGTGGCTGTATAGAAACTCAGATACAATTCAGAATTCGTCGTGCCAAAAATAAACCGGAGATACCAATGAGACAAAATGCTGTTACAAGTTGACTGTACTATTCATCCGTTGTAGTTTGTATTTCTATCTTCGTTGTGTCGTGTTCTATGATGTTAAAAAATAATGTTACGGATATAGCTCGGCTTCCAAATGGTTGTACCGAGGTGTAGTCTTATTTATGATGTGGAACCAACAACAAGCATAGTTTTGGTTTTCTTTCCTTTGTTTTGCAGGTTTAGTTAGAAAAACAGTAGATAACGTACGTAGGTGTGGATTGGATTGCACACGTCGCGACAGTAACAGGCATTATGTCATGTTAATGGCTTTGTTGCTGCGTCGATGTCCTTAAATTGCATGTTAATTTAGAAAACTCACACGTATAATGTTTCGACTTCTCTCGAGTAATCAAAAACCAATGCATATAGTGGGCATGTACGAGTCAAT
>JAQGAD010001491.1:0-19159 GCA_034696625.1 Isotomurus palustris | reverse complement strand
TTCTGTAATATTTCACCAAGAACGATCACTGAACTTCATTCAAGACAGATGTTCACAACGAATCCACATAAGGTTTGATTAGAGTGGTTGGAAATTAAATTAATATTCAATCAGTCTGTATGATATGACAAGGGACTGTCGAAAATTCCCACAGCTTCTTCACATCCCACGTCTTGAGTCTTCCTGAGTAACTCACTTCTAATCAAGAACTACAAGAGAAAGCTGAGCTGTGGGTAAACGGCAAACGGGTAGACTTGAATAACACGCTGTTTACTATCCAAAATCGATCAAGAAATGAAACCAACAAACATACATCAATCTTTAATCATATTCCACATCCGTCTTGGGATGCGTTTTACTACACCGTGCCGTGGTGTATTTTTAACGTCTGGTCACCGCAATGATGGACATGCTGTCACCACAAACTTCACCATATAAAAGGGAGGCTGATCACTACGACAGATCACAAGCATTCGAAACTTCCTCAAGACAAAGCCCGTCTTATCTTACCAATTTTAAAGTCTTAATCGTTGAGCCAGAATCTCCTGGTGATTTGCGGTGAAACATTGGGATCTTAAAAGTCAAATCCTATTACGCTACAAACTCATCGTCAACTCCGCTCTGTGAAGAGTCGCCAGTTTCCTCGCCGTCAACTTCTTGTGAAGAATTCTCTCGGTCTCAACTTCATTTCCCGTGGTCAACTCGTTGGGTTGTTGTAGTTATCATGGCTAAAGTTGCAGTCATTGCTCTCGCTCTCGCCCTCATCATTACTTTCCTCGTCTCCAATAAAAGCGTGGAGGCAAGCGGGGGGTATCGGAAACCCCCATTTAATGGTTCAATCTTTGGAAAGAGGAACTCAGGTAATTTGTCATATACAACTCCACTAGACTCCATTTTCGATCAATCGCGTGTGAGTAGGCGTTATTAGATTCCATCCTTTCTAAACTTCCCTTCTGATTTGTACTTGAACTGACGTCTGCAGACACCTGGCATCTCAATTTCAATCCAAACATATTTCTTTTTTCCGCTGTATTATACTCGAAAGACTTTGTTCTGATTTGGCATCTCTTTCCCGAAGAACCCCTAAAGGGCTCTTGTTTTCCACAGAACTTATTTTTAGTTTATCATCATCTCTTCCTACACAAAAACCCTAGTGAAACCGCGATCCTTGACATTTCACCCGTGTGTGTGTGCAATTCTCCGAAAAAGGAAAAACAATAAGATGTGTACACGTAGGGAAGATTGCTAGTCTATTTTCATCTCAATATTGTTATAATGCGCAACATTTTATGTGAAACTGTTGCAAAAGCAAATCTCAACTCACCCCAAACGTTCTCTTTCATGTGATATTACAATATTACACCATGTCTCGTTCAATCGAGTCAATCAATTAGCAAATGTCTTTGCACACTCAAACATGTTACGGATGCAAAGAAATATAAATGTGAGGATACTATGCACACACATTAATTTTGATTTAGAAGGCGGTGGCAATGCCCAGAATGGAGATTACGTGGAGAGAACCGGAGGAAAGTCATTAGGGAGCCTGTGTGAAATCGCAGCAGAGACATGTTCAGCTTTCTTCTACCCGGAGTCTTCAAGGTGAACAGTCCCTCATTCACATGGAACTCTTCTTATTCAAAGTGATTTTATGGTTTCATCTGTGAGAAGCCTACGGAAACCACATGCTGCTTTCCATCAACGTTCCTACCCTAATTATCCCACCAAGAGTCTACCTACAAAATCATAATTTACTCCCACTTTCTTTGCTTTCCCCAAATTTTACTTCCTCTTCAGTCAAGTCAAATGCACTTCCCCATTAAGTACGTCATCCAGTCTGAATGTACCTCATTAATTCCCTGTATGCTTCGATGATTTTTATACGTATTTGATGTCAATGGAACTCTACAGAGAGAGAAGAAATACACGATGCAAATTATCATGGTCTCTTCATCACCACTAAAAGTTCAATATTACTTTGCTAGTTTGCTGCTACTCCTTATTTGAATGTTAACGTTAACTGCGTTAACACAAACCCTTATTGTGTGTGCTTGTCGAGTAGAATTTAGTACATGAAAATAAACACATTAATGTAATTTCAAGATATACGCATACAAACAAAATATCCCCACCATTAACCACCTGTTATTATTCTCTGTGATTAATCACCTGATGTCTGTAAATTGTTAAGCATTTGACTCCCACAAAGAACCTCACATTGCAGACGGGCGAGTGGATACTTAGGATGACAGTCACCAAGAAGAACCGACGCAATTAATGTGGGCTTGGGAAATTAGAACGTCATGTTCTGCTTCACTTAACTTTGATACGACAGGTGACAGGTGTGAATTGAGATAACTTTTACTCTCCAATATTGCATATATCATGCTACAAGCTTTCGCCAACCAAATGGCCACCCGAGAAACGTAATAGAAAAATCAGTCTTACCTGTATGAAACCTAAAAATGTCAAGTAGGCTTTTAGTATAAAAGGAAAAGGTTTCACAATCCAATCAGACATTAACAAATTAAATTTTCATCAAGTACTTTTGGAAAAAAGCTGCTCTTGAAACCAAATTGACTTTCTCCTGTGTCTCAAATTCCTCCCGTATAGTAATTTTTGAGATTGTTTTTGTAGTTTGTCCAGGTTTGTAGCGTTTATCTCCATTCCATAGAATCTAGCAGATTTGGTTCTTACGAGCCAGCCACACAATTCTCCAGAGGAAAATGGTCAGCAGACGTGGTAAGGAAAAGAATATCACATTATCACGTAGTTGTTATTGAGATTGATATTTCCGATTGGAGTGTATAAACAGTCGAACTGATCTTTCGTGATATTTTGTGTCGAAAACAGGAAGATCCATTCCTCTGAGTTGGATCATTTTGTCGCTCTCAATGGGATTTGTCATCCTGCGCCTAGCCCAAGGACAACCTTCAGTATACTTCAAAGCAAGTGTAAGTCACTTTGGGAGTTTGTAACAAACAATGTAGTGTGTAGACGTGTAGACTTGTGGACTTGTGTAGACATTTCTAATCTTACAAAGTATCTTCATCATAAGTTGAGTTGATAACTCTGTTGAATTCATGCTACCTTCGTGGAATGAATCATAAATATGAAATCGCAGGGACCTCTGCTTTCTAAGTCTCTTTCCGTTGTAGTCTTCTAATAGCCTTCTATCTCATTGTGTACCTTCAGGCTTAATATCCAATAATGTAATGGATGGCCTTCATAAATTTTTACAATGTTACCTGACTCCTCTCTCTGCTCTACTGGTAGGCTCCAGCTGTCAAGTCCCTTCCTCGGATCGGACGGCGAAGCGACTTGGAAACATTTCCTTTGCCACTTTCCTCCTCAATGAACATCTTGCCTCCTGCACCATCACTTGAAATTCCCCAGGGAAGCTACTGGTCTGTGGAGAACTACCTATTCAGAAATGATCAACAATTCAAGCCTTCCCATCCACTCTCTGGAATCCTTGACAGCTTCGCTGCTTCGCAGCTGCCAGGACAGGCGTCATTATCGTCAATAGATATGGAACATATTTCCCCTAATCAACTCTTTTGGAGAAAGTTTATCGGAGATCCAGAAGTTTCTGACAACGCTCTCATGAGTGGAATGGAAAATTCAGAGAAAAATATTTATCGCTCTCGCAGCAGAAAATAGAAAACACTTTCATTGAGTTGAGATTTAAAGTCCTTTCGTGTATAGGAAACTATCACACGGACTTACTGATCTGATGAATCGCTACTTAATGTTGACTGTACAGTTATAAAACTATAATCTTCACTTTAACCTATTATGCTAAAAAAACTGTATGAACCCTTTACGAAGCTTAGCGTTATTTGCTTTACGAAAAGGTAGCAGCAGTCATCCATTATGGCTAGAAAATAGGATTCATAGAGTAAGTAGAAGTTGGTAGATTGGCAGTGTAGTGAGTAGAGGACAGTCAGGCGATGATGAACGGAAGTGAGTGGAAAAAGTAATCACAGCTATTAACTCCCATAATTACGAAATACGAATGTGGGAGCTTTTAATGAGGACCTAAGTGAGTAACAATGGAGGAAAATAATGGAATCGACAATAATCTAAATGTAGTTTGGTATTTGGTGACTACTTACTTATGGAGTTACGAAGGCATCTCTGTTTAGGTTGTGTCTTCATTAAACAATGCGCGTGCATCTATTCTTATGCTGCTTTTACTGTATACAACGACCAACACGTATAAAGGCATTTTACATTTATAGCGACCTTGATCAATGATCCATATGTGTTGTCTCTCTTGTCAAATATAATTTTTAAACTCTCTCATATATATGTAAGAATGGAAATGGTAATAAATATAATGCACATTGTCATTTTGAGTAAAAAATTTAATGCTTTTTATTTCTCATCGGATATGACGGTACACACACACATACACACTTACGTACAATGAAGCTGGAAGCTGAGATGCGAATCCATTATTGCTTGTGCTCTGCGAAGTGTTGAAAGTACTGTCCCATTTGTGTTAAAAAAGAGTTGAAAGATAATTTTGTGTTTTGAAGGTGAAATAGAATATTGAAGAAAAGTAGAGTGTTTTAGATTACGTGTCAAAAATGACAGCGAAAAAGCTGACTTCGTTTCGCTTGGGGCTTATCGGAATTTTAGGAATTATTGGAGCTGTTACATTCCGATGGGGCATTGTGGACTATGCTATCAAGGCTAAAATATCAAGTGTAAGTGCCAAGGGGCTTTAAGACTTGTTTTAACTTCTGTCATGTTTTACTTCTTTAGTAGACAAACACAAAGCCTGAAGAATTAAACATTTTTCAACCAAAGTAAAATCAGTGTTTTCTTTTCTTGTGTGCCTTCCCTTTTAGAAAGTTAAGCTGCAGCCTGGGACAGATCTTTGGGGAATATGGACAGAAATGCCGATTCCTATGTTTTCCAGCTTTTACTTCTTCAACGTTACAAATCCTGACGAAGTTTCGAAAGGAGCTAAGCCTATCTTAAAGGAAATGGGGCCTTATGTTTACGAGTAAGTGAGAAAAATGACATTCCAGATTCCACAAGCTTTCAAACATTCCGAATTCGGAAAACTTTGTAAAAAAAATACTTGATTGCTCCTTTGTATTCTCTAAGACCTTTTTAAATTTTTACATTTCCTGTCTTCTTCAAGGGAAAAGCGATACAAAATAATCCTCGAAGTAAATGACATCTCTGTAAAGTACAGACCAAAGGTGACATACTTCTTCCGCTCCGATTTGTCATATGGAACTGAAGACGATAATATCACTCTGTTAAATGTCCCATTCGTGGTAAGCATAACTTCACAAGATGTAGAAAAGTAGAGCATATAGCTCGTGATATACTTTAAATTCCATTTCAACTACAAAAAAATCAAATTTGAATTCTTTATTACTCTGAGCAAGCTACTTAATATCAACGCACACTTCTTTCACATAATCTTATCAAGGGAATTGCAAAAATTGCTTGGGAAATTGCGAAACAACCTTTGGTCTTGTCAACCTTGGATGACTTGCTGGCAGAAAAGGGAGAAAGATTATTTCACACTAATAAAGTTCGCGAATACCTTTTTGATGGAGTTTCCATTGAGAGTTACATGGAGTTGCTCTCTCTTCCTGTGACTCAATTTACAGGAGGAAAGAAAATTCAAGTCCCCAAAAGACTGATGGATGGAGATTTCGGCTTTTTTGATGATGATGTAAGAAAATCCTTCATCTTCCCAAGCCACCTGTGCTTTCCTACGTATACCGTATACCTTCGTACAGATCTCCCAAAACTTTAACTCTCTCAAGTAGAAAGTCTAAAAGTGTCAAATTCTCATTCGCCTCGTACAAATCCGATCTCTCCTTTTCTCTCCTGAATCCTTTTTAACTTCCAGAGAAACGGGACAGCCGAGGACGTGTGGATTGTGCGGACTGGAAAAGACTCTTTGTGGAGCTTTGGAAGCGTCGTCAGTTTTAATGGAATGACTAAGCACGACAGTTGGGGGGACTTGAAATGCGATGCAATTAGTGGAACTGATGGAACGATATTTCCTCCTTTTGTGGACGAGTCACGAACTCTTGACATCTACTATCCCGATGCTTGCCGTACTATTCAAATGGATTACGCAACTACAGGCGAGTTCATGGGATTATCCACGCTCAAATTCACCTTCGCAGAGCATGTCTTTGGAAGTTTAAAGAAATTCCCTCAAAACAAGTGTTACTGTAAGGATAACTTTGAATGGTGCGAGAAAGGAGGACTCATGGCGTTGGGTCCGTGTCTTGGAGGTATCGTCTCATATTTACACAAACATTTTTAACATCTCAAACTTATTCACTTGGCTTAAGGCATCTTAACAAATTCCTCCGTCATCCGTTCTCCTCCTCAACTTTCCTCCTTTTCTCCTTAGGAGCTCCGTTATTTGTGTCCTTACCTCATTTCAAATCTGCTCCCGAAGAATACTGGAACGCTGTTGAAGGACTGAGTGAAAGTGGAGATTACACGTCCTACATTGACATCGAGCCTGTAAGTCCGTCTAATAATACTGTTTGTGACTGTGTCTCTTTCCACGAAACAAGGAAAGTAATGAGAATGAATGGTGCACACGTAGACCATCGGGATTCCAATCCAGGGAAATGTCAAGACACAATTAAACGTGGAACTCCAGTCTTACGGAGAGATGACGTCTTTCATGAATGCACCTAATTTAATGTTTCCTCTTCTTTGGTTTGAACAGGTATGTTACTTCACTAGTTAGCAGTAGTAGTCTTTCGTTGGTTGGTGGTTTTGTCTTTGTGTCCGGAGAGTCCGGACGTTGGAGTGGAAACACTTTGCATTCATTAATACACAAGGCATTCCTCTGTGTTACCTCGGATGCTCGTGAAATACTAATAATATTCCTCGTAAACCTTTCTACGTAGGGAAGGGCTGGAGACGTAATGGCCATTTCTTTCTATTTGGTTTAATTAGGGTGCTCACTTGACTGAGAAACAGATTCGACCCATTCGGAAACTGGGAATGGTACTTCAAGCAACCAACTTTATCGCGTGGATTTGCATAACAATCTCCATTGCTTGTGTTATCGGAGCCTTCATGTGGGAAGCTGTGGGTTCAAATAGGCTTGGGAAAGTTTGTGGGATTAAGTTTAAATAATATAACATTGTAGCATGATGATGATGATGATGATGGTACGCTAGAAAAGAGACTTGTCTCTTACATTTACAGTAGACCAGGAGAAGAGAGAGCCCTTGATGTGGAGAGTCACAATGGAATGTCCTTTCCTTCCTGGAGATTTCATTAAAAGCTACGACTACTTACAGCTACAACAATCTTATTCAAATCAGACTTATTCTAATCATTCCATCTTCATCTTATTTCCATCCACTTAAGTGTGTGTGTGTTGAATAAACGACAATTTCCCTGTTTACGTGAAGTTTGAAAAAAATACCATTGTACAGATTGCTATCCCAATGCTGGTGCATATTTATTGCGTGTCAATTCTCTGTAATATATAGTGCTGAAATTCCAAGCATCTTCATAATTTGTGTATAACATAGTGTAGTACAAGTAATGAAATGTTAACTAGGCTCTCAAGTTCATAAAGCATTTTCCTTCCAATTTAGGCTTTCAGCAACGGCACAATTAATTGCTCTTCGAGATACTTTACGTATGATTCGATATTCCTAGAAAAGTCTCTTTCCTTCTAAAAAGTAAAATACTTTTAATTAAATAGTCCTTGTGTAAAATTCAATCAGCCTAATGAAATCAACTCTCCTCTCAAGACGATTAGTATGAGAATATAAGTACCTGTTGAGTCCTGTGATATAATTACCTACACGATGTCTCTTGAATCCTCATCTTCCATCAACTCCCATACAACTACAATGGCCTCAAGAACAGTTAGACTGACAACGAGCTCATTCATCTTCGTTTGGATGTCATCAATCGTCTTCCTTCAAGTGGCTGTTGGAGTGCCTCTTCCATTCAGGGAAAGTAAGTGGCACGCGATTTCATTTTACGCTCCTGATACCTCCCACTCACCAGTCCCTATATCTCTAAACCTGCCTTTTCAAACAGATCATGGAATCCCATCAAACCCATCGAAACCTCTTGAGTCTCCAACGCGAAGTCAACCTTTCAAGCACGCTCATGATCTTCATACAAACACTTACCGCGGCTCCATGTCCAACACAAATCCTCACCACTTCCAAGAAAAAAGATTTACCAGCCGTAATTCGATTCCCACAGCTCCAGGACGAGATCAGCGATACAATGAAATACACTTCGCACCCCCAAACGACAACGACCACCACCACAACCATCAAAATTCTTATCATCGCCGCAGTTACCACCGAAGTCATCCAGACCGAATAAGGTACGATCATCAGGAGCCATTTGACACGAACCAACATCATTCAATGCACCATCCACACCAGCACCAGCATTCCAATGCTCCATTTCCCAGGGAGACCTTTCACCAACCACCGTACAATACTCTTCACCCACAAGAAGACCCGACAGAGCACCACGGATCGAGTAACGATCACTTGAGACAAAAACGAGATGCAAATGTCCCTCCGAATATCCTTCACTTTCATAATGGTAAGGACATTCAACTATTCCCCATATGATTCACATTCACAGTCACAATGCATCTGCAAAAGCCGTATAAGCTGTAATGGGAGATAGAATGTCTCCAGCAAAATATTACGACAAAAAGAACTTCCTCAGCTACTCAAGTGTCTTCCTTTCAGATTGGCAATCCGAACAGAATGAACAATCTGGTTCGATGCCATCAAATCCGCCATCATCTCCTGTGAACGGTTACTGCACCACACCGGACTGTATGGAGAAATTGGCTTCGAATAACATCCGGGGAACGGAACCAAGCAGCCAGTATGTGTATGACAAAGTTAGGACTAAAGTTCAGGACCCCAATTCAAATAACATAAGAAGGGCCAATAATCCCCCAAGAGCTGCCCAGATTTCTCCGGATCAGTTGAACATTCGCTACAGAAGCAGCAGCAGCAATGATGACCGTAATTCCAAGAGTAATAATAAAATCCCATCACCATCGCAAATCCTCATTCCACCATCGCCAGTTCCTGTGGACCCGAAATACCCGCATCGTGCTAAGCATCTCTCGAATCAAAAGGGTTTGAACTCTTTGCACTTCCTTCAACAACAAAACAATAATATTCCTGGAGAAGACTCTGGTCAATTTTATGGACAATATCCTTTTCCCCAACAACCTCCTTCGACTTACCTTGATTTCCCTGATGTGCATTCAATTCCACGCTACCACACTCAATCCGATATCAGCCCACGAGATTCATTGCCCGTAGACAATTCATGGAATGAGTGGAATGAGATCAGCTCATTCTTAACTACGTCTACTCCAAGCTCATCTTCACTCTTATCTGCAGACACTTCACAGACTTCTTCACCGGATGTCATTAGGATGAGTAGCATTTCCATTGGACCTGATGGACTCGTAGAGATTGTAAAAATAATACTCAACTTCTCTAATGAGGACGATGAAGAGACTCACTTGGAAGTAGAAGATCAGTATTAAACACCGTCAACCGGAACAACCATCATTAATCTCCCTTTTAGTTTAACTGTTACGAAATCACTTGAGAGAAGTAGTTTACAAAGTACAAACATTTATTTAATTGGATATGTAACCGTGAGCAGGAAGGCATTCAGTGTACACAAACTTGTGAATGAACTTGAGAATTGAAGAGATGTAGAAGTAGTAGTTTAAATAATCTCCTACAGTTTGTGTAGGACGATGTAATGATAGTGTAATCCTGCAAAAACCTTACATACAATAAAAATGCAGATGAGAATCCTTCATTGAACTCAACGAAATGGTCATTAGTCATTATAAACAACTTGTCCTGACATAGCAGCATTTGGATTTTCTGCATCATTGCTAATCCTCTTGAATCCTGTCTAATCCGATTTTTGCTGAAAGTGAAGTGAATGGCTAATCCACTTGAAGGATGTTAAGCACTAAACCAAAGTAGCTTCCTTCTTCTTCTTCTCCTTCTCCATTGGCGAAAAAGAGTAACGTGAGGGTTCATCTGAAGGAAAAAAGTAATCTGTACTTATTTTCCATACTAAAACTCTTCCCTTCTCAACCCACAAACCTCTGAAATCCTCTGAAAGGATCGTAAAGTGCACCTGGACCCGGAACTTTTCCTTTCATGTTACAGCCATCACACATATGACCCTCCAACTCTCCCATACATCTTCCACAATGACCAACGAACCCGCAGTACTTCATTTTTTTACCATGCAAAACTAGCTTGAACACAATCTGTGTGCTTAATACTGTCGAGTGTCGAGCACCCCGAGTTTGCACGTATATCGATGTCACTTCATTCATTTTTATTATTCTGTACAGACTCTCTCTCTCTCTGGGTACTTCATTTCAGAAACACTTCATATGTTCATTTGTTCCCCTATTCTACTCCACGATGCCCTCTTAAATACATAATGGCTTATTTCACGAGGAATGGGGATCTATCCTCTGTTATTCACCTTTTGTTTTCTCTGTGTACTTTTGGTAGCGAATAAACGGGTGAGATCATTTGCACCGTGATCCCGGTGTGGTTCTGTGTTTTGTACCTATACAGTCGATATCATTTATGCATTAGAACATAAAGTATCACCAACAGTTTATGCTTCGCCTAATGAAAGCTTCAATGGGTTCATTTATTCAGCGAGACGAACGATATCAGATGAATGACACAGCAGCATCCCTTCAACTTATCGCAAGCTACGTCCAACATTATATATTATATATTATAAGTTGATGCATACACACATTCAAGCTTCACCTTCTCTTGAGTCTGGTTACAAAACATCTCTCGCCCCAAAAACATCATCAACCAGTTCTTCAAGTTCTACGAACACTGCGAAGCCAGAGAGCATCCCAGCAAAAGCAAAAGGGTTGTTTTTGCATGAGAGTCTTAAAAGTTCATGCACAGCGCTACACAGCAATACCATTACACTAAACAACACCAGCATTAGTAGAATGGTCTACAGCTCTCCTCAGGTTACACTCTAAGACAGTTACTGTAAAGGTATTACAGTTCCTTCCTATTAGGCAACACAAACCTTATTACATTTCTCTTGATGGTGGAGAAGCAATCTTAAGGTTCTCGTAACAGACAGCTAGGTAAGGATTTTTTGTTCCAATTTCTCAGCCGCCACATGCAAACCTATTTCAACCTTCACACATCCAAATATCTTGGAAATTACGTGCAATAAATGTGCTAGAATTGTCAGGCATTTGACAGAAACAAAGGTGTCATAAAAATGTTAGCAGACTTTTTTAATCCTTGCACTTAGAAATGTGAAGATCAAGGCAAAAAGCAATTTACCAAGAAAGGCTTAAAATTCTTGGACATTTGGATTTACTACACGAAGTAAGTAAATTGGAAGCAGGAATAAAAAGATTGGAGTTTCCACATACTTCACATATATACTTCACGTGTATACCTTATTATCTTCAAAGTAAATCCTTTCCAAAACCCAGTGTCAAAGTGGAGGTTCCAACGAGTTCCAGGCCCATGACAAAAATGTCATTTTCTACGCGCAATCACAATGTCACTCTAGTTGTGGCTTTCATCATAAGCTGTGTCGTCATGTTGCTTTACTTTCTCAATATAACTCATGACAAGCTGGAGGACAGTAAGACAGCACTTTACACTTTGGACGAAAAGTACACAAGTCTAGTGAGGCAGTATGAATGTAAGCTGAAGGGTCTCTTTGTAATTCCAAATAAATATTGACCATGAATTGTACATGAGAAATAACACTCGATTTTACTCCAGTAACATTCCCTTTCCTTTCTTCTCCAGCTTTGACAGAGTACAAAGAGAGACTGGAGAATTCCTTCATGAGTTTGAAGAATAAAAAGTCCTTCACGGACTCTGAAACTGATTCTCTAAAATCCGAGTTAGCTGTGCTCAAGTCATCTCACAAGGCGGAAATACAACGACTCCATGTAAATTGAATTTTCTCCTATCTCAACACACACTTTAGTTCCTTCTAAACAAGAGTAGACAAAAACAGGAAAAATTAATTAACGGTTGCTTTCTCCAGGATGAATTGGATGGATGTAGGAGGAGAGAGGAAATGGCGATGGTTCATCAGTCCCAAAAGGATGAAGCCTTGTCTCCATCGTCGTTGCTGTCACAGTCTCCCTCAGTTCCCATTTCTCCTGTAGAAGATGTCAATAATGCAGCTGCTGCGAAGCCAATTAAAGTCAATGATAGCAACAGCAATAAAGGAGAATCTATTGGGCTCAAAGTTATTCACAGTATCCTGGGACGTAGCAAAGGTATCTCTGATAAAGAGAAAGGCTCCTCTGTAATATTAGGACCTCCTCAGCCCTCTGTCGATCCGAATCAAGATCCTGCTGGGAATATATTCGTGTGATTCCTAAGTCTCAGCTTCTATTGGGAAATCAAAGTGTCTCCATCAATTACACTTGGCTATGTCATTGCTAAAGTGACTTGTATACGAAGACTAAGAACGACCCAATCTGCACAAATGCGGTGATGACAGAAACATGAATTGTCTTTCCATCATCACGACGAGATAAGACTAAACAACAGAGAGACACTGTGAACAATGAAAACACGTATCAAATTAATTAACTTTGTGTAATAACTCCAAATGCTCAGCTTTTAATTTTTCTATCAATGTAGATACATTTATTATTTATTCTTGTTCATCGGGGGAAAGGTAGGAGGGACTTGGTGCAGGTTTATATACAGAAACACTAGTCATTAATTTAATATCACATCATACTCATTATTTTTAATTATCTATTGAAATGTATTTATTATATCCTGTCAATTTCAAGCATGCATATTTACTAATTGTGATAAACATTTTAAGGTTCCAATGACAGAAGATTTGACTCACAGTTTATTATATTGAAAATACTGAACTATTCTATGGACATTTAAAATACACCAGTGAACAGATTACGTGTTGAATTTCGAAGCTTTAATAAAATCAATGATTTTAAATGTGATTTGATTACGACAGAGAGTTATAATACAAACGAATTCAATACATCAGTGTTTACAGATGAATAATCAAAACTTTGTTTCAGAATGGGAAAGGAAATCATAGTTTCAGAATATGCTTACTGTCATTGAATAGTAATAGCAATAATAATATGTGTGTTCAATACTCAATGAATTTTAGCAAGGTTTCAGGAATACACAGAACCATATTTAACAATGCGTATAGTAGCTTAAGTGTCTATAGAGAAACAAAAGGTAGAGAATGGAGGCAGAAAGTGGGATTAAATGGAACAATTCCAGCCAACTCAGCGTCCATATTGTAGTTATTGTAGATGAGTCATAGTAGTAGTCCATAGAATTCAAAGCTCCTTCATTTACAATGTCAAATTTCGTGTGAAACTCGTTGATTGTCTCCAAACTGCCTTGACTTGTGTTGCTACCAAGTTCTCTGTTCCACGACGATGAGAAGTAAAACTTGGAATAGTAAATGAGACTTTCCACAGAGAAGTAGAAAGTAGGAAACAATCCGAACAAAGCGAAAATATTCAGAATAGAAGTTACTTTCAGATCGCATTGTTGTATTCCAAAAGCTGAAACAAGGTCATAAAACAAGTTCACAATTTGTTACGGAAAGTCGTAATATATGCCGTCTAGAATCTAGAATCTAGAATCACTGCAATCTCATTCGCTAGGCTAAACTTCCGGCGAATTATACATAATTTCCACAAAACCCTTCATTAAGCACCGTAATGTATTATTACTCCTCGTGCCGATACTAAAAGGAAATAACACGTTCCTCGTTATCACTGAAGACGCAAAGAAAGAGTCTAGAGTTTCAGAGTGCCTAATTATTTTGACGGCTAGATTACTATGCACCTACATTAAATAGTTTCGAAGCTTGTAATCTGCTCTATATTTAGCAGCAATTATGACGGAGACGACAAGTGGGAGCGAAAGTAAGTTGATCAAAGAACTCACAGTTTGCTTCATGTTTCACCCATAATTTTCAAATCTTCACATGCTACATGCTGAAAAAACACGTGTATCTTCTTTTATTACAGATCTATCGATCTTGTCTCAAATTCCGGATCCCAGCTAGACTGTTGACCACAAATCAGGTCATAACGCGTTATGAGTTGAGTGTGTATAGCATAAAAAGAGTTGGGGAGAACAAACAAACACAAAAACGATTACAGCATCATCCTTCAGGAGCAGAATGAGTGTAATTATTGCTCATGAAAACAAGAAACCAACGATTACGAAGACCTAGAAATGTGGTGAAAGTTTACACAGCTTTCTACATTTCAGGGTTTCGGTGTGATTATCCCTCTCACTACTTATATTGCTGCATGCTGGAAAATTGCTTGTGTGTACTTGGCCGGATTTAGATGTGTGCAACTTATTCAATACTCTCTGCCATTTTGCACGATTTTGATAGCTGCCTCCGACTGTTAGGAGAATAAAATCCTTGCTCTATCACAGTAGTTCAAGGCTCAAGGATAAATGTCAATAATAAGGTCTACCACAAAGAGTTATCTTTGGCCTGCAGTTCCTTCCTGTGAGTTTGGGCGATTGAGGGCATTTCTACCGTGAATGACAGGTTGTTTACTTGTATTATGGTTTTATCCAGGAACTTCCTACTTTGGAATGAGTGTGGAGATTGTTTCCAGCTTTGCCCTGCCGATTGAGCTGAGTAGACCACATTTTTAGGGTGACAGCTTCTGCGGTGAAGTCTTAGCTACCAAGAAGATATCTTATCATCTCTCAGTGGCCTTGATTTAATAAGCTTTCACCTACATCCTGATTCTCTACATAAGAATGACTGTCACGTAGGCACCAACCACTCGAAATTTCCTTTTCATCATTTTTAATCGATTAAAAGATAAGCGGAATGCTTGTCTGAATTGTATGTGAGAGTTTCAGTCTTTTATTTAGCCATTTGACGTTTAATTTCAAGATACAAATCACAACCACAAGAACTGTTTACACCTGTATTAATTTATCTAAATATTTCTGCTCCACTAAAAAGTTATCCAGGTAGAAATTACAGCAGAAAAACCTTACCTGCTGATATGATAGAAAGTAGGGCTGATATCAAACCGAATCCGAGACCAAATAATCCTCGTTCTTCGATAAGGGCGACACCACTCAACACCATCAAAGTCAGACCAAGAACAACCTGCAAAGTAAAAGAGAAAAATCTTCGTGTATTTCATGTCATCTTATCACAAACGCCTTCTTCTAGCATGTTTTAAATCAGAAAGTTGTCGAATCGAGTCGAGTGTTAAATTTTGTGTTACAGTTGACAATCGTTTCATATACAGAATAGTATTATGATCATTGCTCGAGGTTTAGTACAAGGTACAGTGATCATGTCTTTGATCCACGCTATTATATTAATGTCTATGTAGCTTATAATCCCTTCCACCACAAGCTTATAACGTCTTTTATTTGTCTGGATTATCCTCCCGAATTTCAACTCGGTTCTTCCAAGAAGTCGTCAAAGCGTTTATGTAAACAGACATGACATTTCGTGGTTGAAACAGATACGATGACACGGAAGCGCTAGCTTATACATCCTCTGGATCGATTCAAAATACTAGTAGGTACGCACGCAGGTGATTTCTTATACACAAACAAAGGCACGAGCCAAAACTATATCTATTTTAATCTCCAAACCATCTTCCAAAAGTAGTCAAGTGTTAATCCATTCAAAGGACAAGCGGAAATCGTCCTGTTTGCTTTACTTTTTGAAAAACAAAAGCTCTTTATCTACAGGAAGAGCTTTTAAGGTAATGGATTGTTTATTCAAGCGCAAATCTGTTGCCTAATTTTTATCGTTCCGTACTTCTTTCCTCTTTTGCTCTCGTGTGTTGCCAGGAAAGTCACAACTTTTTAATATAAGCCTCAATAAAAACCTTGTCGTGACACCCGTAGTAGCATATAGGACAAAGTTCAAGCACATCCTCATCTTGTTTGTTTGGAGGACAACAAAAACCCAATATATTCCTGAAACAAGCCTACAAAGAAGAATTGTTAGGACACAGCGGAAACTCTGTGAATCCGTAAGAGGAGTTCTGTTGAGTGAGTCTTTAATTTTTGAATAACAAACGGAAGAAAGTGAAGATCAATTTGCCCACTCGACATTTACAAGGCAAAGCACAGAACTAGCGTACAACGGAGCAGGAACCCGTTCCACTTGGAATCTGAGAGGCAAGAGCAGTAAAATGAAAGTCATTTGTATTCTCCCCATACTTTCATCTCTATCCACATCCTCCGTCTTTATTTAATGTTTTCAACTTCCAAATAATGAAAGAGAACACTTATCATAGCCGTGTTCGTTTCTTTTTTGAAAATACATCGTTAACTCCCATCAAACAAGATCCCAGCATGTTATTTGAAGTCGTCGTTACAGTTTTCGTGGAAAGCTGTGTTCTTTACAATTTTACTACCACCATGACCTTTCTAAAAGAAGGAAATACGGACGTATAATTTTATTTGAATTTTTAACGACACTTACCTACCTACCAAATATAAAGACAAAACTTTCAACATTCAAACAAGCTTTATTTGCACCCTAAAATATTCCCGACGAAAACACGTATGGAGATTTAAATTCACGAACATCTCAAGGCAAAACTTTACTCTTTGAGGAAAACTATTCGAGTTGAGCATCCCAGAAGATGAATCCCTTCTGTAAAACAATTTGCGTCGAACAATGATTCTTTGTTTGATGCTGCACGTTGAATACATCCAGTGTTCGCCCTAGGTTTACAGTATGCAGCATGCTGATTGCTGCAAACTGCTGCAAAAGCAATGCAGCGCAGCATGCACCGGAGCTGCGTTAATGCTGCAATGCTGCAAACTTTTTTTAATTATTTAAACGCCTAAAAATTAATTTAGAACACCCAAATCTTACAAAAACAGTCACTGCTGTGGTATTAACTCCATCAGCACAGTTTCTTTTACTAAGTAATCATATTTACAGAGTCGGTGATTTTTTAAATTGAAAACGGTTTGCAGTAAGATCTACTTCGGCTCTGACACAGACTGCTTATCTGCAAGGTCTGGCACTGGCACGAAGTTTGTTAAATTGGCTCCAGTTGCAGGGATAATTCCTGCCTGAATTATTTGTTAAATATTCATTCACCCTATTTATCTACATATTTATAGTGGATATTGACTAGATATTTATGTCCTGAAGTTACTGAAGTAAGTGGTGATCCTCGTCATCGTCAATCGCAGTCAGTCTCAGTGTATCAATTGTTCATCTTGAACAGGGAGCTCTTAGTTGTTTATTCAGCGAAATAACTTAGCTAGGCACTTCCTGAGTTTAGTTTCTAATTATCTCTTCATCAGGACATAAATTAATATTAAAATGTGACTTCCTCCAGTTACACCTTACAGACAATGCACATTTCCCTAAACATATCGGCACTGACACAGTAATACTGGCCCTGACACGACACGATAGACTTGAACCGGACTCAAAAATTGAATATTAGGGCAGTAGTGACCACCTTTATTCCAATCAAACTGAATATTTATTACTCAAACTATAGTTTAAGCCCGTAGTTTCTTTTGAATAAAAAGATAGGACAGAACTTTAATTCTACTTAGGAGAAGAAGTACTTTAATTCCTCACAAAAAGTTTCAAAAGTTTTCTCGATGGTTTGTAGCAGAAAAGGGGCGTATTATACTCTATGGTTCATTTGCAGCATTAACGCAGTTTGCAGCAGTTTAAACCACTTTACAGCAGTAAACAGCAATAAAGCAATGCAGCATAGATTTTAGGCTGCTTTTTTGCTGAATAGCGAACACTGAATACATCGCACATTGTTGTTTTGTGTTTGGCACTTATACGCGAGAACTTTCCTAGAATATCTAACAAATAACTTGTGCACATTCCTCGAAACTCACAGCCAACAGCGCATATAAATCAATACATTAGATGATTCTAACGAATCTGCGGGCTTTGAAGATACAGCTTAGCATTGGTTAGAACAGGAGGATAATGACGACAAGAAGTATATATAAATATAAAATGGCAAGTTTGGAAGTGGGCAGATAAAGTTGAGATTGAGCCACTTGCGACTTGCGTGTGTGCATTACTTTCTCTTCTTTCCTATTATCACAGTTTGTACAGACCTTCAGGATTACAACGTGTGTGAGAAGAGTCACATGTGTCTAGCTTAATCTTCTTCCACCTGTTATGATACCAAATCGACGCAATGGAGAGAAGAAAGTCTTTGCCCAGAGAACAAATAATTATTTTTCACAAAGACTTTCATTTTGCGAAGGTAGTCTGCTATCGACCTTTTCTGAAAAGAAGAATAAAAGTCTTCTCCCTCCGATATACAGATATTATTAAAAAATGTATAAGGAGAATCTTTATTATTCACGGTATAATGTTGCCTTCTTTTATGACTTGCAATTATTGAACTCCTACACTCCTACTGCCTACATATTTTCGCCAAATTTTAAGAAAATGTCAACAAAAGGTCGACTTATCTACAAGTACGCAAAACTAGCATTTTCCATTTCATACTTCTTGAATGCTGAAGTGAAGAGGTAGACGAGCAGAAAAGAAGGACAATGAGACTTTCTCCCTCCTACGTAAAATATGAGAGAAAGATAAATTGATAAATTGTAATTGGATCAATGAACAAAATGAAGTGCAATACGGTTTCCCCTCCTACACAAACCCAACCCTCTGCAGCTTTCTAATGTGACATAATAATGTATCTGCCTTTTCCTCTTCTGCCTTACAGGAAAATGACTGCGAGTCATTTTAATTTTAAAGGAAACGCAATTTTTAATTTAAGAGATGAGACGAGGAGTCACCTCAAAAAGAGAAATGCCCGTCATTTCCAGCAGAATATTTGATCCATGTAACAATAACTTTTACTCACAGAAGTCAGCAGCCCTATTCAATCTCTCTCTCTCTCTCCTTTTCGCTCGAATTTCTACTTTGATTACATTTTCCACGCTGATGCCTCTCTTATTCTGTTCGCTGGAAAAAGTTTCCATCCTGAGGCTCCTTTAACATCTAATGCACACAAACACAAGGAGACACGTTCGGAAAATGATGTCACTCAACCACAAAGGCTAAAGAA
>JAQGAD010001490.1:0-19172 GCA_034696625.1 Isotomurus palustris | reverse complement strand
CTTGACCTTATCGGCCTTCGACGGGACAGCGATAACTGTGTATGGGAGAATAAGAGAATTCCCCAATCATCCTCCGTTCCGGAGGAAATCATGGAATTTAGCGCCTGAGTGAGCGCACGGGCCACCTCCGGGCGCGCTCCCCGTGGACACCGGTGGAGAGTGGGGATGGTCATTCTGAGGGTGGCCAAATCTGCACCCCACTCCTGCTTCTGCTGACTTTGTTGTTGCTGTCCTCCCCCGGTTCCTGCGCCTTGGAAATCGATGCACCGGGAGACAAAAGCAGATTCTCCAGGAGCCAACGAGTGGCGGCGCTGGCGACGTCCTTCCTTGAGGCGTTGGGATTGGAAGAGGGGATGGCGGAAATTGACCTCCTACTCAGGAGAAACTGGGGAACGGGGTGCAGAGGGTAGACGACTCCGACTTTTGGGGGCTGCCGTGGGTGAGGCCGACATAAGAAGGCTCAAACACAAAAATTAAAAAGTGGGAAACGCCCCCCAGGAAAACCTTTGGCCCACAAACACGAAAACAGTCGCGACTGGCCACTCCCCTTGCCCACCCACTCCGGTCACAGCAAGGGGTGGCAGGAAAGAAAACACTGTGAGTGCGGCTGCCCTAGAACGGTCACAAAAATAAAAAAAACGGGAAAGAGAGAAAAATGAGATACTCAGCTGAGCTGTGTGTGCTGTGTGTGTTTCAGATGTATTGTTGGATGCTTGTTGAATAAAAACACAGATAAATGAACTTAAAATATGCAGACATTAAGACACTATGTAATCCTTCATAATCATGTGGATTTATTTTGCTAAGTGCTCGTTTCACAGAGTCACAATGTTTAGTAAGGAAGACAGAATGTGTATTGCGCTGCATATTTTGAAATGTCTACGTGGAAAAGAAATTTTCTCAGCCATATTTGAATTGTGAATAATGTATAACAAATAAATCAAAATCACAAAATACCTCACCTGTCTAATGAGATGGCCACGAGAGAGTAGACGGATGCACAGACTGAGACTCCTTGGACATACGCAACTGCCTTGCACATAAATGAGCCCAGGAGCCAAGCTGCAGAAAATTACAAAACACAACAATCTCAGCATTACTTTTATTTATTAGCATCGAATTACATCTCCTTTTAAATAATGCCATGCCTAAAAATCAAAAAATGAATATTTTCTGCTTGAAACCCGTACAGAAAATCGTGGAAATACTCTCTCACAAAGAAACAAGTGTTTTTAATCTCTTGTCTAATAGCATTCTAGGAATGATATCTTTCAAAGAATGCAGTGCATAATAAATTAAATCTTGTTTTGTGCCAATGGGAAAAGGGAGATAACGGAAACAAGCTAGTAGTTGTGAGTGAATTTCAGTGTGATAGAATGGGACTGTAAGAGGAATTGACCACAATTCTCGTTTCGGAGTAGGTAACAAATGACAGCATTGCGAATTGGAACGATATTATTAGAAATCTCATCCCGCCCTTCAAATTTTCTGTAGGCTAATGCTCAGCATAGAATCATCCAACAAGGAAATACTTTTACCGAAACCATACCTTGTTGAATGGTTGAACCATTACCTGTTTCCTTTCAAAGTCTTACCCAATATTTCAACGAGTTGAAGGACAATAATCATTTTTATTCTATGGATAATTGACTTGAATGGTTGATCCATTAAATAGCAGACCTTGCAGAAGGGATTAACGCAGCGTGAAAAGGACTATTATTAAAATAATGACAAATGTGATCAAAGCCGTTACCTCATCATGCATAGAATAAAATTATAGCTTTTTAAGATTTCGTTCCAGTGGGACAAGATGACAAGAAATAAATTTTTCAAAGATAAATTGATTGCCGTAATCTCCATCAAAGGTATGTTTTTTCTTATGTAAAGTTACTACCAGCTTTTAATTACTCTAAAATTGAATAGAATCTCACTTACGGACGAAAATGTTGGATAGAAGAGTTGGCAGTACACAAAAGAGGATAACTGACATATCAGCAATGGCAAGATTGAGAATGAACAGGTTGGTCACACTTTTCACTTGCCTTTTCACGGTGAAAACAAAGATGACCATGGCGTTACCAACAATTCCCACTACGAAAACACCAACGTACGCAATACTGAGGACAATCGTCCAAAACAACGAGTGTCTCATGATGCTCACTTGCTCAGAAGGAATGCCAAAAGTGTTATTTCCAATTTCAAAAGGTTGTTCTTTGAGATGAACTGAGTGGAGGAGATGATCTTCGTCCATCACTTTTGTTGTACTAAAAGTCTCAGACATGTCGAACGGTTCTTCGGAATCCCAACTCATTTCAAATGGTCCCAGTGCCACGTCTCCCGAGAAGCACCAAACTAAGTGTAATTTCTTATGACAAATACACGTACTTTAATAAAGACCAACTCAACTAGCCCCAACCAAAACGGCAGAAAGGGTTGAGTTGTGAACTCAGTTCTGGAGAAAGTGCAACTGAACTGAAATACGAGGAACAGCCAACTTTTACTCAGTCTGGAACTGTGGAACTTTCTCCTGATGCGCTGAGCAGAACACAAATCATCAGATTATACCAGTGCTTTTTTAGAACTCTGGAATACCTGTTGGGCTGTAGTGAATCTTGAATCTCACTTTCATCGGATTCGGCAGCCAGGAGTCAAGGACCCTATGTCTTGTGGTGCAATGTACCGATCACAAATGTCGTGCTCTTATATTTGGCATCATGAACAACGAAAGCTGCGAATGTTGATGAAAACTTTTTTGAAACAATATATAATTTATCTTTATCTGCTACTGTTCCTAAAGATAATTGAAGATGAAACTATAAGTTGCTTATAATTTAATTTTGATGATACGAGTGAAATTAAACGACACTTAAATTCTGATATGCAAATCGAGTGACGGAGGTCATGGAATGAATGAATAAATGAACGATCTGTAGTTATAATGTGGAGGATCAGAAAGATACAATGGTGAAAGATAATGGAAGATGAAGTCGATCATGAATTCTTTAATTAGACCTTCATCGTGTTGTGATAAGACTTAAAAGACAACATTTGCCTCATCGAAACATCCAACTATTGCAGGGAGCTTAAATTTTAATTGTTTGAAACGATATAAATTGTAGCTACAACTCCTTGTATGTTTTTACCAAACTCATGTCGGGCGTGATATTGAATCCTGAAACTAAGCGTACCCTTGAGCTAAATGTCTTCTTTGAAGGAAATATTGATTCACAGAGAAGAATTGAGGAGCTTATTGGAATTGAAATGTTGGTGAAAAAATCATTTTAGGCAGGATTGGAATAAAGTACTCAAGAAGTAATCTTGAAGAATAGTAGTCTTGGTAAATTGGGATTATTATTTAGGCCTCCTGGAAACTCTGATTTCAAGCTTTCTTTAATTCTTACTTCCAAGAAATCAAGCCATTAGTTTTTTCATATTTCTAGTATGCGAGGAACTTGATAAAAGTGCTTCTTGACAAGAAACGGATATGACATATGAAGATAATACATGCCGCAAAATCTATTGAATTAGTGTGTATGGTACTACATACATCAATCATAGAACTGGAGATGGAAAAATATTACTTTTATAAACAAGTTGTTTTTGATGCATGAAACAAACAAACAAATGAAAACATGAAAACAAATTGAAACAAACATGTCTGGGAAATGAGTTATGAGAAAGTCGTTCACCTTGAATGAACATGTCAAGGTTAAATTTTAAGTACAATTGATTTTTGAGTGGACTTTAAACGTTTAAAGTATAACAATAGGAGATATTACTAAATTTAAATTCAGCTTGGTTGAGGTTCAATACGTTTTTGCGAGTGAGGGATTTTTAGAATGGAGCAACAAGGTGGTGAACGACAACTAGAAGGAAATTTACATCTGACTAAAGACTTGAGTTGGCACAACGATCAATTGTTTGTTTGATTGACTAGAGTGGTTCTCCGCAGGGTTCAGATTTTGTAATGCGTAGTACGGACGATGAACTTATTGTATATTATATTAGTAGAAATATATTTCCTCTGATTCTGATCGAACTCTGTTGGAAGTGGATTCCTTCCTACTGAATTCACTCCAAGGACTTGTAAGGAATTCATACAACTAGTACGTATCAATCCTGATTGTGACACATTAAGATGTCAACGTTTTCAAGATTTGGATCAAATTTTTAAATTCAATAACATTTCCACGAATCACAAAATATACAAATTCCTAGATTAATAGTCAAACTCCTCATGCCTCAATATTGAAAATTTGGTAATTCAGATTCAGAAGAGCATATCAAGTTCCCGGAAGCTACACGGAAGAGGCTACAAGCAAAAATGATATTGGAAAAAAATCAGGCAGCTTAACTTATAAGCTGAGGTAAAAATGAAAGCCAAATTTAATGGCTTGATTTCGGGGAACCAAAAGAAATCGAGGAGATGTTGATGCTGAGAGAATTCTATAAAACGTCACGATGACCAACTTTCATTCTCGAGGAATTGTGTGAAAGCGATATCAAAGCTTGGCAAGTAATAGTTTTTTGTTGATGTGTTACGAAAAAGGGACAATCGAGTGTGAAAAGCAAAGCCTCAACCCTAATTTATCTTTAGGCAATTAGGAATGAGCTATTCAATTGCTGAGTTGTAGGAGTATCAAGATCTACTCTTGATACTCCTACAACTTCCTCCTTAACTAACCCTCACTTTTCAAATACATATTCACTCTGTACTTGTTATCTTCATGTCAAAATAAAGAGCTGAACAGGTTGGATTTGAATATAAAAAAACTAAAATAAATTCAAATCATACCTGATTCTCATCGAAGGATCCAATTCTTCGTTATTATCGTAAGAGTACTTGAGAAATTGTTGGATAAACTTGAAGCACGCACTTGAAGCGCAAATCTGCGTAAAACGAAAGTAAAAACCGAACATAATTAAAGCTAAGAGCAATACCTAGGAGGTCCTTGATACGACGTTCTATTCTTTTTTTATGTTTATTCCTTGTTGTAAGTGTTATGGATCCATCCCTATCAGTTTCACGCTTCAGTTAACTCCTTGCAATATTAATTTCGACATTTCCTTATTCCACGTAGCAAAGTCAAATAATCGCATCGCAACAATTCTCAAAAGTTGTTGCCTCAGAGGACAGGATGATTGGATGAGGATAGATGTATTGATTGTTAAATCTTAGAATTTCGTTCCGAGGGCACTTAGGTCTTTTCTCTTACTTTCACTGTAGCTATTTCCCGAGTCTTACCTTCCCACGTGAAAAAGGTTAAATTACCACCACTTTATTCCCTTGTGCTTTCGTTGGGCACATTGTATTATTCTTACTTTAGTAGAATTCGCTAAAAGAGAAGTAATGATAAAGGAGATGAGGAATTGACGGAATCCCTTTGAGTTTGTACTTCAGTTGGATTTTAGTTGTTCCAGTCAAATACGATAATACGTTTACAGACTCTGAATTGTTGTGTGCTAACTTGTAAATGATAAATGAAGTTCGAATACACGTGGATTAAGAACTTACAATGGAACTACGTCCAAGGTATTCCAATGACAAAGTATCAAATATAACATGATAGTGCGCCTCCGACTTAAATTCCACTTTTAGTTAGTGTGATGGTTGATGGTGTATTATTTATTCACAGCTCTCCCAATTCCACTACCGGGAAAGAGGGGATTGGATTAATCTACTTAACCTTTTAATTCACGGCTACCCTTAGGCTTGGTATTCGTGAAGAAGACTTTTTGTATCAACATCCGTGTGTTGCACACAGCTACTTTTCTACCTCCAGCCCTCGTATCGTTTCATTCATGAAGGATCTTAATCTCAAGAGACTCAAGAGAGTTCCGAATGCCGGGTAATCTAAGAAACCGCATAAATATGAGATGGTAAACATTACCCAGTTAAGCCATCCAATTATTCCTCTTCGTGCCTTTTGCTTCTCAACATCAATCAAAAACAACATCCAATTTGACTTTCTTGTGGTTATATCTACTGCCAATTTGTTGTCCTCGATCAGTATCCTGCTTCGTGAGAGAGGTTTTGGGGTGTTCAGTTATGAGGTTGAGACGGATTAGGGTTACAGGCAACAGACAACAGACAACAACAATATTGAAAATTCAATTCTCGTATCACGCTATTCAAATTTTAAGCCTTTGTTGTCTTTCATACACTTTGATATCATTTCTGTTTTTTTTCTCAAAGACGTTGTAATTAAATCAATTTCACGAACACACATTTAATCTAATTTATTATTTAATTTAGTTCAACTCAAGCTTTGGAAGGAATAGGGAGGAGAAAGCTTTACACTGCAAAATATTGGAAATGCTTGCGAGGAAGAATGTGCAAATAAATCGATGTGGGTGGCCTTTAACGTAGGAAGATTTTTGAAAGCACAATAAAGTTTCTTTTGATTCCGTCGCTGTCACTCGCACGATACACATTTCCTAACTTCCTTAAATTGTACTTGTTCCGTTTCTAATAATAAGTGGTCCTTTAACTGCCGCATTATTGCCTTATAAACAGTACAAACAAAATGAAATCTGTTTACTGTCACAGTTTATAAACACAACTATAGCATATTTTTAGCTTCTATCCACAAAAAATATTAACCTTGTGGATCTACTCAGCTTCCTTGTTGACACTCTGTTGCACGCAAACACAATTTACTTCTTTATTTAATTCGTGGAAACTTTTATTTGCTTTCAATAAAGCCCACGGGTGGGTGAGAATGTGGAAATCATTCAATTACCCATTTATAACTTCAATGCACCTACCTGAGCGAAAAAAATAATGACAGGAATGAAGTTTATACTATTTCCACTACGTGTACTTCAAACCAAGTTTTGGAAATGCTTCTTTTACCTTAACTTAGTATTCACAGAAAGGAAAGCGTGTGAATGTGTCATGCTTACTTCATGTTTTCTGTGACTGCCATTGCATCTTGTGGGTCAGTAGCACGTGAATTTAGCATTGAAGATCTGCAGAACATGAAAGTTTTGGGTAGCTAGCAATTATTATGGCAATAAAACACACATTTTAACCCAGGTATGTGTTCTTATAGGAACACGTAAAGCGTCCGGCCGTCCGTTTGTCTGACTGCGGGTGTCACGATTTGCTCAGAAACTAACAAAGCTACGATCACCAAACTTGGCAGTCTGTTAGAAAAAGCGATGGCGGTTTGTCTTTTGGAAACAAAATTTCGCTGCGAGCCTTAATTCACGCATGGCAAATGCTTAAGTCCCAACATGTGGAATTTTTGGAATTCTGTTAATCGAGATATCTCATGTGTTTCGCAACCAAATGCGAAAATCTCTGCTGCTGCTAGTTCACATCTTAATGCAACCATATACAACTTTAACCAACTGCGCTGACCCACCTTTGAGAATGAACAGTAATATTAAATGTGAAACATGCAAATGTTTAACGGTGTTTTAAAACTTTTTATGAAAACACGTTAGACAGGTTACTACAGCTCCAGCTGCTGATCTTTACCAAACAATTAGTACCAGTTTATTACCACCAATCTTTATTCAGTGTAAATATATTCCGTCTGAGTCAACCTCTTCATCTGCCAACCACTAGCCAGTGATTGAGTGAGAGGCTTAAAACCTATTGCAGATTTTTTCTTCCTCTTAGTTACAGTTGTCTGGAGTCATCTTAAAGTCTTCACTAATTCGTGAGTTACATATAATTGAAGTGAATCTTACTGCAGAAGACATGGCTTTGATAATTTTGAGTAGATTAATTCGTGTTTTAAAAACTTTCAATCCAATTTGAGGAATTTATATTGCTTCAACGATTTATTTCATGCATAACTACTTACTATCAACCTTTTGCTATGTTTGATGCGAAAACCTTAACTTAATACAAACCTTAATTGATCATGGACTTGAGTTGAGTTATATTCCTTGAACTTAATCAGTTAACCTCTGACACTTGTTGTTGTTTAACTCAAACTCTGAGTTTTTGAGTTTGTTTTACAATACACTTAAGCATGGATGGATACATGTAAACAAAAGATAGAGGTTTGACACTAGTTGACTTCACAGCGCTAATTGAATAATAATTGATTTACTGATATTAATTTGAGTTTTTCAGTATAGACTATAAGCTTATAAGGTAAGTCGATGAAGTTTGATTTGGTGACTCTCTCAGAGAAGGTACAAAATATATTTATAAGTTTTTACTTTTGAATAATTATAGGTTGGAAGTGGTACATTGGGGTTCTTTCCAATCAAGGACTTGTATTGTCTAGTTTTCAAAAGTGAACTCACTGCATACTACTTTGTGAAAAACTGCATACTACTTTACAACAAAGTAAGTGAAAGTATTGTAGACATTACAAGAAAAACATTGCACACCATTTAAATGAATGTAATGAGAATAAGTAATTTCTGTGGAAATGGCAAAGACTTGGAACAGAGTACTTCTTGAAGATGAAGTCGATCTCTGATTATTGTTCCAGTTGCACCTCCAGCATGAATGACTCAACAATCCATTCAGAGTAGGCTACAAATACGAATATGATGACGTTAGAAGCAGTCGACGATTTGTTGCAGGGAATTTCTCTAACAAAACCTAAAACATCTATGAACTGCAGGATCAGGAAAATCCGTACTTTCCAAATGCTCTTCTAGAAGGTAAAAAGACGTACAAAGGTTTTAGTGCATGCAGATTATCATCTTACTGCTTAAACATACTTAGAAAGTAATTACCGTTCTTGCCCCTTGCAACAGCAACAAGGAGACAATTATTCCAATAGCTCCCACCATAACTGTTGGGTTGCACAAGCATTTGCGATTGATCATCATTTCTGAAACTGATCCACAGATAGATTAATAATAATAATGATAAAAATTTTCAGTGTGGAAAGGAACCTGCAATTATCATTTTG
Organism: Isotomurus palustris; assembly: GCA_034696625.1. NCBI lineage: Eukaryota > Metazoa > Arthropoda > Collembola > Entomobryomorpha > Isotomidae > Isotomurus > Isotomurus palustris. Next base: position 10,284 of record JAQGAD010001490.1, on the reverse strand, counting down.
CCCTCTGTGATTGGGTAACCTTCGGAGCTGACTAGCATGATTCCTTTCACGATCATCCAAATCGAAATAGACTGAAACATTAATTTAATAAAATAAGTGCGATTGCTTTTGGATGGCAAATAACGCTTTTTTCACGTGAATACGATGCAGTCTATACATTATCTTTTATATCAGACTACAGAGATAATTTAACAGTTTGCTGAACAATATATATTTGTTAAAAGACGGATTTTACGTACCAAGTAAATAAGAGACACAGCTTTAGTTCCAGTTCTTAGGGATGTCTTATGCGATAGCGGATGATATGCCATTTTGTAGCTCGAGTACAAATTATTAAGCAGTGAAATTGTGTGCAGCCCCAGAGGAGAGAATTCGAAGTGTAGAGATGAAAGGTTTCTCACTGTCTGTAGGGAAGTAGACGCTTCGAGTGTTGAGGATGGGGGTCTGCGAGGAAATGCTAAAAACTCGGGTATTTATTGATCAGTCGCACACCACCTACTCAAATCTATTTCGGATTTCACTTCTACACCTTAGGCCTTCAACATATTTCCAAGAAATATTACCTGTAACACATAAATGACTATTACATTGACTTTTGCTTCTTACAGAATTGAACATTATTTTATCTCAATGTGCTGGAGGCTAGGAACCAATCCCTATTCATCCTAAACCCGCTATCCTCCAGTTCTGTTCTTTTAATCTCACAGGTGGAACGTAAGTTCGATTAATCCTAGAGTGCAACGCTCACTGAATCAACTCATATTCGTTTCACATTTGATTCTTTTTTTAAAGCATACCTCCTATTTCCATGCATGCAGATACAATACCAAAATATATTCCTAAAGTTGACACTACGGAAACGATTTCAAAATCTCTTTATTAACTCTTTACATACTAACTGTTAGTCGATTGGGACTTTTATGTTAGAGCTCATGTTTTGCTTCTGAATGTATGTCAGTATATTAAATAGATGAAGTAATAATTAATACCACATATATCATATTATCTGTTTGATTGTAAAGCATCTTACTTATTATTACTGAACTGATCTTCTATGTGCCTTTATTAATACTATCTTAACCCGTACGTCAAACATAAAGAGCTCAGCCGAGAAGGTTTGATCTGAATAAACTAAACTAAATGTCTAAAAGTTTTAGTGTCAGTAAGGTCATATCGTCGTGTAGCTCATTGGCCATAGTCATCAGCCATAGTCATCAGCCATCCCGTTGCACGCCCTGCGTTTCCATCGTCGAGTTACTTAAATCGTCTCTCCTCTGAGCCGCTAGTCTGTTCGACAGCATACACATAATTTCACTTGTAGCTCCAAAACCACTACGAATTTCTAACCTGCAAAAATATATCATAAAATCGTACAGTTTTTTGGTGAATTAAACATGAACCTTTTTTGAAATATTTAATCCTGAAACTTTCCCAGGACTTTGTTAGGGTCATTTTTATACTACTATTTGAGATCATTATTATGAATGTCGTACAATTGATAATTCACTTTTATTTCTTTTAATCTGCCTGTGTTCCTTTTAATGATTAAGAAGAATATTGGATATTTCTTCAGCTCAATTTGTAGTGATTACTTAAGACTACTGTGTTTACAATAATTCCGTTCCTTTCCTCTCCTTTTTCTAGTTCTCTAGCTCACCTTATCAGTGAAATGAACGGGTATAAAAAGGAGTGCAAAGTGTTAAATCCTAGGCAGTGACTGTCTTACGACCTCTGTTTATCTTTCTCATCATCCTCCCCATCATTTCCTTTACCTTCCTCATTAGAAATTGTTTGCCATCGATAACTTCGACTCACATTTGCTACACTCAACTCATGACTGCCTTATAGGAAGACCTTAAGTTGAAAATTCCTTATCCACACTCCTTATGAATTTGAATTCTATTTCAATTGTTTTCATGAGTGTATTTCCGAGTTTTTATTTCCTGGAAACATTGCCTAGCCTTGTATCAGATGTTTTCATTTTTGTGTAAACTTTAAATTTCCGTTTTAAAATAAATCCATTCGCATATTTCTTCTAAACCATTCCATTTCTTTAGATTTCAATTTATAAGGCATTCCCTCCATTCCCTCGTGTCTCTGCTAGTCGGTGCAACCTAATAGACATCAAATAGGGTGGATGCTTCTGATTGTGGAGTCTACTCCAATTCTCTCTATTGTAGTATCTCAGTTTTATTCAAAATATTCCTCAAGATGCATCAAGCTCCTGAGTGTCAACCCTCTTAGAAGCTGGGAATCTTCAATTACTTCACTTATTGTTTCACTCACACAATTCTTAATTTTGTACATTTCAACAATCTACTTAAGTAGGAATCAAGAAGTGATTCCGTTTCTCTCTGGGTCTTAAGCCAGCAAAGTAACTTACCTATTTGAGAAAAATCCATTCAATTCTTTGTTAACTTTCTCTGTGATTTTGACTGAACATCTTAAGTACACGTGCACTTCATAGGATACTACAGTGGCATACTAATTTGAGATATTTAATATACAACATCAAGTAGCATTAATGATTTTTGACAGTTCAGTGTCCTATATAGTTCAGGCTGAAATATGCATGGTGAGCAATATTGTCAGTGGGTGTTTTGTTTAGACTTGCCAAATTCTTAATTGGAATCAGAGTAAGTGAGTGGAGATTTTCTTTACTCCCACTCACTTTTCATATTTTTGATGAGACTTTTCTCCACTTAGCAGTGTGTACAATCCAAGGTTGGTGAGAGAAAGCTTCAAGGAGAAAGTGAGTGAGAAAATGAATTTCATATCCTAAAAGCTTTTCATGGAAACCTTCACTGACAGAAACTCAGCACTTCACTCACATTCTGTAGCCAGGGAAAGAGATATCTTGTGAATTTGGGTGGAGTTTTACAGCTAAAAAGGGGGTTCACGCATTTAACTGCCTCAGTCAGGTCTCGTAATGATCCTAGTGCGTTAATTGTTTTTAACAACCAATTAGATGGTTACATTATTGCTCTATTTTCCAATATGATTCTACTGTAATGACATACATCTTACGGTTTTTTAAATGTAAACCAACCAACCAACTCCAAATTATAATAACTTTGGATTTTACAGAAGTTTAATTAGAAATTTCAAACCGTTCAAAGAAGCATTAAGCATTTTAGATTTTGTAAGAAGATATAGAATGGGAGTAAACTTTATACCTGTGAACTACGACTCGCTGAGTTTTAGTTTTGTTTTGGAACAACCTAATTCAATCTGCAGAGTGCTGAATTGCCAAGATCCAGCCTTTTTAGGTTTCAGGAAGTGAAGGAAATTGCTCTAAGATGTGTAAAATACAAGTTCCTAGAAATATGCAGAATCTTCTTTGATGCTTTAGTCCACCATTATGGTGCTGATAATGCATTCCCCCATAAACTCACTAAAACCAACTTAAGCTACAACCACTTTAATCTTTTCCATGAGCATCAAACAACCGATCTTTAAAGGCCAATCATTCTTTCAAAGAATGTTTACAAGAAGCTTTTGACTGTAATTACATGCGGACATTTAGTTCTCAACATAACATCACACACAGTGTCTTTCATGTCTCTTTGAAGTACTTCTTACGGTTTCATCCTATTGTAGTTTCATTATATTCCGAGGAAACGGACTTTGACACTACGACCGAAAATTACTAAGAGGAACCTGAGCGTGCAGAATGAGATTATGGGTTTTAAATTATATTGAAGCTGCTACGCGTAATAATCTAGATCAGAAAATGCTCATAAGGTAAGGACCGACTGCAACAACTCCGTATTGTATGCATATCATAGTACCAGGCTGAGGCAAAGGTTTGCTACTGTAGATTCCTTGCGAGATTAAGGAGGGGAGCAGACCCCGATATTTAATGGACACAGATTGAATTATTTTATGTTCCTATCAAAATCGGTTAATCGGAAGTCCCGCTGAGGACCAACTTTCACTAGGGTTCTCAAATTTTCTTGCCTATAGAGACTGCTTGACGTGAAGTTTTGACTTTCATTTTTATTACTTTGCTACCAATTACTTCCTTTCTATATTTGTAATAATTTATTGTGCATATTGTATTACGCATTATTTAATTATGATACGTAAAGGAATGTTACGTAATTAAGTAATTAAAACTTTCTACTTGTTAGAAATAAGGAATTCGTTTGTGTTACTCTTATGAGTGTATCATAGACGACCAAGTTAACATGTAAATCTCTATAAGAAACTAATAGCCAAATGTTTGTTTTTTAAATATTATCTCCTGCATGGATTGTGGGAGAGTCCCTGCTTTCCTAACTAAAGAGAGTTGCACGAGTGAGTTCTACGTGAATGTTCCTACGGTTATGATGAGTTTGTGGAGAAAGTCTGGAGTCTCAAGAAGGTATACAAAGAGTGAATCGGTTTTCCTTATGTCCTCATTCTTCTCTTCTCTTCTTCTTCATTTCTCTGATGCAGAGTTCTTGAATTGTCGAGGATTCAAATTCATCTATCAACACACACATACACACTGATTCACACGATACACGTGCAACGGTTCATTCTACCCCATTTGCAATAATCTGGCAGACACCTTCTCATTCGTTTCTTCATCTTCGCTCTCACAAGGGAGAGTTAATAAATCCACAATTTTCGCTGCATAAACGTTATTTCCACCGCTTCTAGGCGAGTCCAATTTTCTCACTAGTTCTCCTCCAGAACTTCTTAGCAGTAGGCCAAGGAATTGCATTATTTGACATTATATTTGCTCATAATTAGTGTTTGTAAATTAAAGTGAGACAGCGAAGCAACGTTCGAAGAGCTAAGGAGGCTTTCCAATTTCGTGAAATTGTCCAGCATCCTTAGTTGTGTTTGTCCTTGTTTTCTTCTCAATAAATGAGAGAGTGAAAAGGAGACAATCCGTTTTTTGTCTCACCAAGCTTACTGAGCTCTATTTTACATACAGTGCCTTCGAAACTGCTATTAAACAAAAGCGCTTTCTACTAAATGTTTGATTTATCCATTGGTGCCTCATATTTGAAGGCTTAACTACAGGAAGAATTATCTACAAGTGTTTTAGGGTAAAATTCTATGCAAAGGCGAGTCCAGTTTAATTTGGAGTGCTTGTTGAGGTATTCCGATCTATTAAGCGCACAAACTTCGTTCCTTCGGCTCTAGTGGCTAGGAACGGAGCACTTGCTGTGCATGTGCATACATTTTTGCGACATCTGCAGTGAGAGCGTCGTCGACGTCGGCATCGTGTGATTTCCACCAGGCCATCTTGAATGGTGGGACCAACCATCATCACGTCATTCAGGGATTTTCCGTTGGACGTCTTGCGGAAAGCGTCGAAGACGACACGGTATTCCTGCATGCTTTGCTTCTAATTTGTCTTTAAAAATAGTATGTTCTGAAGTTTTAATTAAATGTTTCACCAAATTCATTACGGTGGTTTGCTTAATATAAGCCGAATGGAAATATTACTCGGATTGAAATGCTTATGCCTTATAAGCCGATTAGAAACGGATTATTATCTGGGCTAGAGTATCGAAGGTTTGATGTTTTAGTTAATTTTAATATTTTTTAATATTATTATGTTTCAAATTCAGCCTTAAAAATTTTATGGGCTAAAGAGACTACTTGGCATGAAGTGTTCTCCTTTCTTTTGTTTTTGTATAGTAAACCCGTAAAAAAGCTACCTTAGAGTTTATCACATTATAATATTATCCTTTCACAATTGTAGAATATAAAAACATCCAAAGAATTCTATTCAAAAACAAAAACTTAGGGTTTGTAAGGTTTTGCGAATTAAACAATACACAATTTCTGAAGATGCTTATGTTAGTACCTCAAACTTTGATTGCACCATGCAACATATCCAATTTATTTGTACGCTACCCCACCGTTCTAAAGTTCTAGAATATTTTTATGTGGTTTATAAAACAATATCTTTACGCTTCATTTATTATTAAACTGTTTCTGCAACGTGACCACTAGAACCCGAAGCTGATTTATACCGTGCCTTAGCCTACCTACAGACCCAAATACATACACAGACTATCCCTTTAGCAAGTAGCTCCATATCTTCTCTTCGTATTTCATGATTCACTTCAGCCTGAGCACCTTGTCAATTCGAAGCTACTTCATCTCGTATATTAGACTTAATCTATAAAAATGCTGTCCACTTGGGACTGGAAGGCTGTGAAACTCCACTTTTCTTTATACTACAATATCACAGCGTTTCCTATAAAATGGAACAAAGTTTCCAAAAGGTTTTCCTTTAATTTCAAAGATCCTTTAAAATATATCCCATGGTTTTGCACATTCTTTCTTTCAATTGGATTGGGTGGCCTTTCATCTTGTGCATACATCGTTCTATTTTACGAAACTCCTCTAGTTACAAAAATTTTCTATGCACTCGGCACTCTAATGGTTGTCACAGCCCTTGGATTGATTACATTTATTCTGTACTTTGGAAACGAAACTGTTGTTGCATTTAATGTCCTTTTTGAAATTCAGGATCAACTCATAAAATTGCAACAACCAAATCTAGGTAATTACTCATACATATTGCTTGAAATAACTATTAGCTAATTCAAAACTGAATTTCATGTAGTTAATAAATCACCTAAAGAGAGCAGCCCAGTGAGTTTCCTCTGGAAACAGATTACGAGAAGAATACCTTATTTAATTGTAGCTGGAGCAGGGACACTGCCGTTTTTTGTGTTCATTGCAACGGAGTCCCTTAATGTGAACCCAGTAACACAGGTGCTTGCAGACATCGTAAAATGCTTCCTTGCAGACAATTCTGACCTCCCTTGGCCTGTAGCACTGTTAATACGAGTAGCCTCATCGATAGTTGTTTTTTCTTGGTTTGTGGAGGGATTTCGAACATTGCCTTATTTACTAATCTTTTTCGTGTTCCCTACTGAAATGTGGCTCACAAACGTTTTCCTAATGAATGTTTATTTTACGAACAACATTAACTGCGACCATAAGCTACAAAATGTCATTCGAATTCACAGAAGGCTGAACATAGTCCAAAACGTCGTGGAGAAGTTTTCCGCTCCTGAAGTATTCTTTCTTTCAAGAATTGCCAGTCGCTTGTGTGCTTTCCTTATTTTTCTTTCTGTTCGGATGCAAAATGGCTTTCCCTTACAGCTGTACATTGCCGTCCTTGTTGGTACTCCTATAGCTATAATATTGTGTGTCGTCATATCCTCGCTTGCAGCGAACTTAAATGAACAATCAACGAAGAATATCCAGACGTGGAAAATCTTAATAAAACCATCGAGGAAAGAAATCACTCGAATATATGCATCGCTCAAACCTCTTGGCTTTCCCGTAGGCATTAATGGCTTTAACTTCGGGCCGTTTGACAAGAGTGCTAGGAATCAAGCGATGATCAATATACAAGACCAAACCGTTGACCTTCTCATTCTGTTTCCTGCCAGCAGGTTTGCGATGTGAGCGTTTTCCTGTTTCTCTGTTTAAATCTGAACAATATCACATCTTGTTACGATTCAAAGAATAGACATGTTCTTGGTAGACTAATTGACAATGTTAGAATCTCAGCATTAATAGTAGTTGGTATTTAGTATTAGTAGTAGTATTAGCGTAAATGAAATAAGTTAATCCTATCTATTCCGCAAAAAGATGTCGTTTGATATTAGTTCGCATTGCTAAATAATTCTTAAAGATACAAAGTTACTCATATGCCTTAAAATTGTAAAATTCAAATGAAATAAAATGAAACAGCTTTTATCACACAACATCACATCTGACTACAAGTATTCATTCAGAAATATCACCAAACTACAGAAGAAGGAATTCTCTATACTCCTTTTTACCTCACACAGATTAAGGCCATATGTTTTCTCGGCTTGAATCACAACAATGTCACCGCTTAATTATATACCAAAAAAAATTTCTGAAAAAAATGGGATTGTAGAAAAGGAAGGAAGTTGCAGGAATGCTGTTACAAAAGTAAAGAAAAGCCTGAAGTGCTTTGGAATGGAATTGCTCGGCTCGAACGATTTTTACTTCATATTTTGCCCACTCAGACTACCACTTTTCAGAACGGTTGGGATTATTTAATTTTGATGCATGAAATGAAGTTTGTCGGTTTCCCGATCTAGCTTGTACTTTACTTCTTACGTTACAGAATATATTATCAAACTGTTTTGAAGTACTGACTTGTTACAGTCTAATTAATTCGTCAAATAACTAATGTTCGATCTTCTAAATCATCTAGAGTGTTGAAGTTGACAATTAAACTTCACGAAAGACTTACTCTAAATTTGATGTACTGGTGTGTTCGTTTCATTCCTCTCATCGCGAAGTGATTTTGGATTTGCACAGATCAGGAAGAGCGACTGATTTAACTTTGTGGCATAAATATGTGCAAATATATCAAAAATAAAATCTATGCGTCGCAAAGTACTTTGATTTCACACCACAAAGAAACTTCAGCTATCACGTGATTTGAACTTTTACTTCCTCAACCCTAACTGTATTGCTTGCTCAAAAACTATTGAGCGTAACGCAGATTATAAAGTTTTAAACTTCAACCTTTCATAACCTTAAAAGCACTTTGTTTCTCTAAACTTCCCGTTTCAGTGTTTAAATTAGTACTAGTTAATCGATAGATTACGCAATCCCTAAATTCTCCTATGTGATTATATACTAAATTCATTGTAGTCTTCTGCCAAACACAGAATACAAAAATTCGTGATTGCAAATACCAATAATTTCTCACTTCGGGTTATCAGAGGGTTTTCAGAGAAAGTATCCCTCGTACAGCGAACATTTTATGGTACTTTGGTTCCGTTATACCCCAAACTTTTATTGTCTACTTTTATTACCTTAATACTTCATTGCATCATGTACGATATTAACAGTAATAATATTTAGTTCATGAGAAATCTTCCTAAGAGAATGGTTACAATTCAAGTCCAGATTTCAGGCAGATGTTCTAGCATTCGTAGTTTAGAATAACCCGTTCAAATGCATATAAAAAAGGAGTGGAACGAAACTGCATCCCAGCCCCTCATCCGCCCTCAAGAGGTTAGCAAGAAAGTGAAATGTCATTAGTGTTGATAACCTCCACAGTACCCATAATTTCCCAAAGATTTTCGAAAGTCCATTATTATTGACCTGTAGGTCAGAGCACCCTTAAATAGGGTATGTTGTAATCTAGAAGTCAATGCCTTTTAAGTAACACCCCGCAAAGTGGTGGTTGACAGTTGAAACCATGATGACCTTTGAGCTTAACCCTGAAGGGGTGGAACTGCAGGGTCAGCAAACAATAGCAATGAAATCCGGTCTCTCAACTATTAATGTGTAAAAACAGAATTTCAAAATGTTGAACTGTTTTTGAGAAAAGTGTGTGAAAGAATTAAAAAGTTGGAAATTGAAGATTAGAGCTGTGACAAAAATAACTAGTTTGAAAATCAATGATTGCAAATTGGTCGTGATGTTAGCCAGCTCATTTCACGATCCTAATTGCCAATTAGTTAGTGTTGAGAGTATGCGTTTTGCATACGATATTGGTGTTGTAATAGCAGCAAATATTTTATGAATTATCGACATGTGTTGTCGTTTTCATTAAAACTCCTTGAGAACGAAAATAAATTTACATACAGTTTAGTAGGACTATTTTCAGTAATGATGTCATCTAGATTCATACAGTTCCCTTAAATGAGTTGATAAAATTTATTTATTAAAATTAATCATTAGTTTATTTCACCATCATTTTTCCCGAATCCACTTCCAGATAACTTCTGCGGACTTGAGCTTCGCATCCGAATCTGAATTGCAAAGTTTCAATATCGGGAGATGAATGAAGTTCAAAATGGAATTATAAATTCTAATCAGAAAGATTACCATTACACAATCTTAGCCTTGTTCCATTACTGTGAAAGAACTTTTGGAAATCCATTTACGACAAGTGTTTCCATTTGCATAAAAAATTCTAAAGTGCGGAAAACGGTCAAGTCAGATTCCTCTGAAAAAGGAATCTTCACCAAATGGATATTCGTGAAGAGATGGATTTTCAGTGATTTTTAATGATATTGAATCTATTATCTTAAACAAAATTAAACATAAAAGAAGCTACTGGTTTGATTTTGAGGAACTGAGATTTGAAGCAAAACAAGAAAGGAGTCTAAGCTGTAAGAAAGAAACATAGGCCACGACAAAAGTGATCACTGCGAAAGATCGATGACTTCGAATGAATCCCTTGGTGACAACTAGGAAAGCTACAATGACCACTGACACAGACATTAGCTGTTCACGAAAACGAGCTTTATTCACACCAACACA
>JAQGAD010001489.1:0-19173 GCA_034696625.1 Isotomurus palustris | reverse complement strand
ACAGTTTCAAGTCTGAACTTCCCGTTTTCCTGTGAATTGGAAGAATCCTTCAGCTTTTTACCTCCCAGGTCCACGAACGGTAGCTATTATTCTTGTCGACAGCAGCCGACGTCTGAAAAATGAATTCTCGTTAAAATACTATTATTAATTTTCAATACAATTATGATAAAGCTGATGAGTCTCACTAACAATAGTGGAATCACACCACCGTCATTTTCATTATCCAGGAAGTCCAAAGCATTCCCGAATTCCAAACCCTCGCCTCTCAGTAACTGAATCTCTTCCTCCATCTCTTCTACTATCATATTAGCCACACCTTCCACCAATTCCCAAACGGCCTCCTCTCGCTAAAAAGTCAGACAGACATCAAGCGTTCAATGATTGTATTATCAATGCCCATCTACACTGTCCCGCAGCGTCCGCAGCGTCAAAACTCCAACATAGCCCATTATTTTTGCAGCACACTTACCCGAAGCTCTTGCCATTGGAAATACAAACGAAGTACAAGGTATATCATCCCCACCACTGCAAAACATATCGCTGTCATACAAAATGACACAAGGTAACCTTGCACGGCTAAGGGATTCACTTCTGCAAAACTAGGCCCTTCATGAAGACACACTGGTAAGGGCTGTGAAAGTGAAGTCGGCATCTCTATATTCTCTATCTCACAATCATTCATAACGAATGTGAATTTGCGGAAAATGCTTTAACGACATAGAAATACAAACCGCGATGAAGTGGAAAGCAAAGTTGAATTGGAATTTGAAATAGAACAGTCGAAAAATAAAAGCACGCACTTTGTCACTGTCACTGTCCGATGAAGACAGTTCGCAAGTTTAGTTTCAGAGGCGAATGTTAGAAGAAGAAAGGACGAGTGCGAAACGCGTAGTGTGCAACGCGGCAAACTTGAATTCTCAAATGAATCCCCAATCCCCCAAAATTATTCTGGTTGTTCCGGATGCGATTTAAGATGAAAGTGTTATCGTTGAAATTCAATAAACGGAGCGTCGCAACGTTCGTTCTCTTCGCTTTGTTTCTGGGTTTATGCAAGCTCACATGGCCTACAACTTTAGCTTTGGAACACGATGTCGACGAGGTAAAGTCTTATGTGTCACTGTTTGCTATTTAATTAAATGAAAGTGTCGATGGTACGAAAATATCGAAATTACTGAAATGTTTGAATTTGAATGTCTTTTTGTATGCTTTTGCTTTCAGCCTGTGTGGGAGCGTATGAAATGGATACGAATGTGGAAATTAGTTCTACCACACGAGGAAACAATCATTGCTGGTCCACGAATTATTGTAAGTCTTCTTTATTTTGCAAGATAGAAAATGAATTGAGCCTATGCTATAGTATTGAAATCAATAGTCATTCTTTATTTCTTTGATTTTCAGAAGAAAGCTCCACTGGTGGTTATCTTCGTGAACAGTTCCCCATCCTCCTTTGAGCGGAGAGAAACTATTCGAAAAACATGGGCGAAGACAGCTAATGAGAAACAAGTTTTGGTCCTATTCTTCGTTGGAACTATTTTGTACAATCCCCACATAGGTGAACGAGTCTTGAGAGAATCTAGAAAATATGGAGACGTCGTGCAAGATACTTTGATGGAAGACTATTTTCAACTCCCCGTGAAAGTTCTCAAAATGATGAAATACTATCTGAATATATTTGTCGAGAACAAAAGATTCTCCAGTGGAACTCCTCTCTTCGTGAAGACAGATGACGACGTTCTAGTGAACTTGGATAATTTGATGTCTCCTCAGACTTTAAAACAACTAGGCTATAATGAGAAAACAGGGACGTTTGAAGGAAAGATCGTTGCTGGAGCAAAACTCATCCGACCACAACCTTCTAGGGATTCCACAGCGAAGAATTACATACCGTACGAAGTTTACAAGCAGAATGTGTTCCCGTCGTATGTCAGTGGAATGTTCTATACTATCGGAAATGGGGACCTGGTCAAAGAGATCTACGAGAGAAGCCTAAATCTTGAATATTTCCCGTTCGAAGATATCTTCATAACTGGAATCATCGCTAACTATCTTGTTCGTGCTGACATCGTTAACCTGATTGGAGTGCATATGAATCAGGAGAAAGTACATCCTGATGAATTGAAAGAAGTTGTTGCTCTTCACGAGTTCAAGTCTTCCGAATCAATTAAGCAAATGTATTCTCGTATTAATGCATCATGATTCCTTTTTATTATAAAATAAATCAACCAAAACTTACCAATATAGTCTCAGCTAACGATAAAATAACGTCCTCGATTCTACCGTCTAAGTTATCATCGCAGGGCTATCTTACAAGGTAATATAATAATTCATCATTTAATGGCACTTAAACAATAATCATATAAAAAGGAAGTTGTTCAGTAGTGTGTGACCTTTCCTTTGTGATTCTCCTCACACAAATATGACACACATATCATTTTCGCGATTTTCATACAATAGCATCAGTTCTCAACTATCAAGTCTTCAGTAAGAAGTGAACGACTTCTCACTTTGCCTCTGTTTGTCAGTTTTCATTCCGCTCCAGATCTCCGCTGTCGGCTGTCACTACGAGTTACAGTCTGGAAGGAAATTCTTCCACCCGCACGACGTCGACGGAAACGTGAAGTTGTGAAGGTCCGATTTCAGCCCCCCTGCAAACTTGGAAGTCGCGTTTGTTCAACGGCTAGCTTGAAAATCTGTTTGAACTCCGAAGTTGGACTGTGGAAAATCGTCGGAAAAGCCTTAAGTTGATTTGATAGTCAAGTGAAAAGTAAGTTTCGAAATGGCTGTGGATGAAGTGACAGGCGGGAGGTACTGTGCGATGTGCGTGACACAGTTCGGAGAGGAGGACACGGAGTACGGATTCAGCGTTGAGAGGTTCCGTCCTATTCACGCCAAGTGGGTGGAGTACTGGCCGTCCAACAAACAGGAAGTCACTCCCGCACAGCTCCTGGACTTGTTGCAGAACGGAGGAAAACGTGTCTACGTCTGCTACTTATGTCACGTCACCATTCAACGGATTGAGGAGTTCCAGACTCTCGTGAGGCAGTCGGAGAATCTCATCAAAGCTGCCGTTGAGGAACGATGGAACGGTTGGCCTCAAGAGGAAAGTGAAGAGGAAGGACAAGTTGTTCCGTATGATGCCGTCGTCGCTGCCAATTCTCAGGAAAATAATCGAACGAGTAGCCAACGTCAACAAGGTAGCCGAAGTCAACAATGCAGCCAAAGTCAACAAGGTATTCATTCTTAATGTCTTAAGTCTTGTATGGAGAACCCCGAAGTGCTTGAGGAATGAAATTATCTTTGTTTTCCTTCTTTAGATGCTGTGTGCTGTGTAAGCGTAGCTCCACCTGCACCACCCCCACCGCTTTCTCCGCCACCATCTCTCCCTGAACCTGAACCTGAACCCTGCTGCTCCAAAAGTCTGACAAGCACTACTACAACTACCACCACTACTACTACTTTTACTACTTCTAAACCTTCTAAGGAAGTGAAATCGAAGACAGTTAAGCGAGCCAAGAAACGGTCCTCTTCAGAAGCAGCAGGCTGTGAGCTTCAACCCTCAGCGACAGAAAAGGTTCCAGAGGTTAACTTAGGTAAGAATTAAATTATATACGTTGCAGCAGGACTCTTACTTTTGAACGTGAGTGTATTCGTAATCATGAATGTATGCTTTAGCTTCCAAAGGCGTTCCGCAAGTTTATCCGTTCTTCAGTTTTGGACCAGATGAAATGATACTCTCGCAGCCATCGATGAGGCTGGCTGCGGCGAAGTCGATTACCTTGTGCAGTAAGTGTTTGCTTCTTGTTTCCATCTTTACCATTTCCGTTGTACGCAGATCCGACACTATTTTAATCTCTGTTGTCTGGGACTTTAGGGGCTCAGATAAAGCAGCTGAATTCGAGGTCATTTATCGAAGAAGCTTCCCCCGTGAAGAAATCGAAACCTCGATTACCCCCCACTCTTGGGGCATTATCTGCATCAGCTCGTGCTTCTAGAATTCGCAAATCAGCCAAGAGAATTACAGACGCTGCAAAACGTCATGCTACACGGCAGTCCGCACTTTGCACACAACGTCCTCAAACCAAGCAAAAAGAAAAATCTCCTGGAGACTCGTCGTCATTCAATAAAATTCTCATAAATGGGCCCGCAGTAAATTGTGTGCTGTGTGATGTGAAATTCTTCTTGGATTCAACGGGAGATAAGCGTCAAATGGAGAAGTCGTGGAAATTGGCTCAGGAAGGGTTAGTCGTACACTTCGGAAGTGCACACAATCCTGTGAGACGGAATGTGGACATCACTAAAGATTCGAATGGAAAGGAATACTACTCGTGTACTGTGTGCTCGTTCAAAGCACACGTTGATGCAACTTCATCACAACCTCAACGAAATTTAAGGATTAATGCTCATGTCAAACTGTCTCGGCATTACTTGAGAGCTCATGGATCTGAATTGACGTCCATCATTCCGCCAACTACTCCACGTCGTTCAGTGAGACCACGTCCTGTCAATCTTTTCGGATCTCCGACGTCATCTTCATCTCTGGTGGATTCCTCGATGCCGTCTGCCACCGGAAGTTGGAGACAGTGTCCACACCCTGAGTGTACTTTCCAAGCATCAATTCCAGGAGAAGGGCTTGATGGGGAAAATCTTCTCAAACCAGGAAACTACAGACGCGTGGAATTGAAGTTGGCCAGACATTATCTACGTACCCACGAATTTCCGAACAAGTTTAAGGTTTCCGGGAAACATCCTTGCGTGAAGAAAAGTGACTCGGGATATCAACTTTGTTTCGCATGTCCAAGATGTCCTTATGAAAAGAAGTTTGACTCTAGTAACCGTGGTGAAAGGACATCTCGAGACACAGCGCTTAGTTTATTCCTCCGACATTACTACAGAAGTCATGTGTACAGCTCCGCAGCGTGCCCTCAAGGCTTTTCTGACATGGGTAGTTCAGGTACAAGTCAGGACAATCGCATTGAAGACGACAAGAAGGCAACAAAAAGCAAAACTGGTTCTAAACCATCGGAACGTGACTCTTGTCCTGTTTTGAGGGAACGAGAAACGCAAGGCATGGAGCGTCCTCCTTCCGTTACAATTTTGTGTCCTGAAAACATTCTACAGTCGAGAGTCTTTGAGTTTGAAGTGGAATTTAGGGGACCGGTTGATGTTAAGCCTTTTAAGGAGGAAGTTATGACAATCGAAGGTAAAACTGCGTATTCAAATTATACAGAAGAATGTTGAGAGCTTGTTTATAATGGATGTAATTTTTTTGCAGAAACTGCAACTCCGTAATGGACATTCTTCACCTAGACTTTGAATTATAGATACAGAATATTACAGAGAACTACGTTGCTTCAAGCTTCTAGCAACTTTCGTCATTATTAAATTTTACTTGCAATTTTTTAGTTTGTTCCCTGATGTATCGTACTTAACATAGAAATCCTCTCATATTGATTAATAAAGGATTAATATTTTTACGTATGTATTTCATAACCTAAATAGATGTGGACTAATGTTATTATCAGTGGTAGTAGTTTTCCTTCGCATGCGCAGCACTTTAATAGTTAAAAGCATTGCATCTCTAACCATGAGGAATCCATAATTTCATAAATCAAATTCCATGCATTCAAAAGGCTCTAATCTCGCGTTAGAAATAATTAAGTTCGTGCTGCATTTACATGAATTACAGAAAACTGTGTTGAAGCTACATAGGTTATGTAGACTGTATGAAGGATGAGCGAATGAAGAAGAAAATTGGGAGCAAAATGTCGACTCCGGATATCAACGATGCTTTACATGTCACACAGACCAGACTTTACTGGTCTGTGTACATGTCCAAGATGTAAGTTGACCTAACAGCCGTGGCGAATCGAGCTCCAACCAGTAACCTCTAGTTAGGACAAGCGTATTGGAGGTTGCCAAAAGGCAGTCAAATCGAAGACAGGCTCTAGAATCCCTTAACGTGCTGCTTTTACTGTGTTCATTTGATGGAATCCTTTCAAGAAGGAAACTACGATGACTAATGGTACAATTATTTAAGTGGAAATATGACGAGGGCCAGGAGGGCCTACTATTCATTATTGATTTGCACAATTTGCAAACACTCCATGAAAGCCATTTCCTTCCCCTAGTTTTTCAACTGGAGATTTTGTATTGCCGAACGTTTGTGGTTAAAAAGCAGCAGAAATTGAGAGGTCGAAAGAGTTCACGCGTAATAAGTACTTTATCAAATTGTATTCCCAATGACATAATAGTATTCCTAAGAATAAATTATAATATCCCTTATCCATAATCCCTGTTCGAATTAAACTACTTCTATCATGATTACATATTTAACAATGAATAGTGTAAGTAAACAAGGCATATAAATCTCAGAATTCAGTTTTCCGTCGCACTTGCTCCAGCACGTTGCATGCTTCCTCAAGAGCCTGGAATAAATTATTGAAGTTTAATATCCAAACTGGGATCCCACAAACAATCTGTGCTGGTAAAATAATTAGTTAATAGGATTGCTTACCCTCAGATCATTCTGAACAGTATCTCTGACTGCTGAAATGCTCTCAGATTCTTTCACCAGCTCAGCCACCTTCTCTGGAGTGGTCAGCTTACTTATCTGTAAATGAGGTTACAAAATTTCATAAAATACAAGAAACAGCTGAATTTACCAACGCTTTTGCAGCTACATACCAGCATTTTGTCGAGGTTGTCGATGGTTTGAAACACGAGCGAATGCAGAACACACTTTGGAGTAAAATCTTGACATTGGTTCATCGCCAGCTTGAAGTAAATTTCCATCAGTTGACGGACAACCGAACAGACCTTCCTTTGGTCTGGAGTAAAATCATTGCCATCACTCTTTGGTTTGGAAGAGTTGGAACCCACGGAGGAGGTCTCATCCCCAATTGCAGAGTCTCCATCATCACTGCTTGTTCCAGCTTCTGGGCCTTTCATTTCTGTTGTCACCTCTGGCTTTGGAGTGTTTGGCTGGAACTTTTTCGTCTTGGTTTGCATGAAATTGTTGACTGCAGCCCCAAACTTCTTGGCTAGAGACTTAGGTGGAAGCATTCCCACTTTGGTAACTTTGATTTCCTTTGTCAACTCTTCCATCTTCTCGTAGAATTTATCTTGAGCAGTTATGGCACATGAAGAATGAATCATAATGTACTTCTCCAAGTCCTTTTTACACTCCTGTGTTCTTTCGTGCAAAATGTCATTCATCAATTGAGTAATGCTTCGATTTATCTTTGGAAACCGGTTAGCTCCTACATCTAAGCATTTCGAGACAGTTTCAATCATCTCATCGTACACTAGATTGGCACATTCAATCATCGGTTGTCGCATTCGACGGATCTCATTACGAGCGAGATGCTGGAACGCGTCCTGTTACAACCAGAATAGAAATGTTTCTCAGCAATTTGAAGCTTAATCATCAGCCTTAGCGATCAGCCTTACTAGATTTTATTGCTTTATCCTTCTTACCTCCGGAATAGTCAGCCTAGCACCGACTTGTCGCGAGTTCCTAATGGCAAACAAAATCGTTTCATCATCAGTCTGTTCAAATGTCGCAATTTTTTGCAACGCTGAGCGAAATGTGTCTTGGAAGATGTGATCTATTCTTGCTGCACCGGCCGCGCTAGTCACATCCATGTTCCGGCTCTTTCCTTCAATCTGGCCACGGTAAGAAGTGGCAAAATTAGAAATCGCGTTGATCATGTGTTCCCTCTTTTCATCCTGATGAAGATCCACTGGACTTCCCAGTTCTTCCAGCGTCTGCTTGTACTGCGTTTCCAGCTCTTTCAACTTTTTCTATGAAAAGAAACACGAATAGACCGTTTTAAATCCATACTGTTCATAGTCCTTATAAATATAAACTTACATCAATGAAAGGAAAGTTGTCATCGACTTGTTGCATGAGAATCCGGTGCAGTCTATTCGTCAAATACGGAGTTCCATGCAACGAAGCTATTCCTGGGAAGTTGAGAACCAGATAGTCTCTCTCTGCTTCAAGTGACTCATGGATCGATTTGTTTCGATCAATATCTTGCTGAGATCTGTTCACTACTCCTATGATTCCCATCTTGACCGAAATCACCTTCCCTTTGAGGACTTCTGTGAGGTACTCTAAAGAAGGAGCTTGGTCGAGCTTCGTCAGAACAGCAAGAGTTCTTGCACCAGTAGGATCCACTTCACGGGCCAACTTGAGACTTTCAGAAGTTTCAATATCATTGCTAGCAGATGAGACAGCAAGAATTATGGAATTTTCTGGCTCAATATATTCCATGATTAGGTTGTGGATTTGGCTCTCAATGTCAGCCAGCAGGTTGATCTCCCTTTGGATTCTGTAATAATTTAGAAATTAAGCCGTTATTGAATTTTTTTTCTTCCAATCACTCTTTATCAGTAGAAATGTATACCTTAACCAATCCAGGCAAATCGATGAGGGTGAGATCAACAACATTTGGGGAGTAGAAAGAAAGGGAAATAACTTCTTTTGTAATTCCACAGTGATTTCCAGCCATTCGTTTCGTCTGCTCGATAATTTCGTTTTGAATGTCTGCAGAATCAGTCAGCTTCACATCAGGGTTGTGGGCAAACACACACCACTCTCCCTTTTCTACAAAAATTAATTCAACAGATTAAGTAATTAGAGAGTTTGAGTTTTAAATTGGACCGAACTAGGAGTTTACCAAGAGTTGTATGGATTAAGTTGATTACAATGGGACATCGCGTAACAGTTCCGGTTCCTCGAGGTAGAAAGGCTTTTCCCACAATACTTTCGAGCACAGAACTCTTTCCAGCGCTCTACACAATTCAAAATAACCATCAATGAGATCATTGTGCAATACTTTACCACAAATTAATCCAAGCAGAGCTAAAGTTACCTGTAATCCTACAACAACAATCCTTGGCAGTTTTAGGAGATCAGCACTTACTCCCATTTTTCGAAATACCGTTTGCACCGTTATCAGAAAAGGAATGAGATACTCAAACTTATCCATGATTCCTCTTGTCCTTGATGAGGACAATTGGTCACCCTCTTTGCTATTCTTCAGCTCCCCTTGAGACCGCAAGGATTCCGTTGAACCGAACTCATTTCCATTGAAATACCTACACAGCAATGTTGAATAAATTAAGTACCATCTCGGTCACCATTCGGGTTATTCTTTGTTGCAAAAATAGTTTAATTTTAATTATGAAATGACAAAGTCCTTCTTACCCGTTTACATCGTAGGATGTTTCAAGTTCCTCATCACGTTGGCTTTTGCGTGCTTTCGACTTTGTCATTGTTATTCAACTCTTTAAGTACAGCTACACAGAATTTTAAATATATTCTTTCTAAAAGCAAATATTTGTAAGTCACTGGAGCAGATTACTAATTATGATTCTACAAGTAGAAAATATGAACTAACAATAACCAACGAATTGGGGTGAGACTTTATGCAAGAATAGTCGAGATAAGAAAATCAAAGGCAGGAAGTGCAGAAATAGTTTGAGAGCTCAGATTCAATGAATTGTGTAATTCACATAATCCAGGATGAGTCAGACCACAACGCAAAAGATAACAGTAAGAAGATGTTGAACACAGAATTTAACCGTTTTAGCAAACTACCGACAATAACCGCGATAATAACAACAATAAAAGATATTATAATGAAATCTTTGCAACTCTTGAGGGCTAAGCTGGATGCAAACGTCTGAGTTAGGTTGCAGTAGAAGACAAGCAATTTATAAGAAATCGATGACCCAGTCTTCATGAGTCTTGATGAGCTTTCATAAAATGACATCTTCTAGAGACAGTCTGACGCATCCAAAGAGTGAGAGATAGGTAGTTTGGGACAGTCTGATTCCAAGACCTCCTTTCTAGGCTTCAATGAAACGTTTCACATATCCCGTCGTAATTATATGAATACTTGTAGTATTCATATTAAGTATCACAAGTAGTAAGATAGTAACTAAAACTTGGCCTTGCAAGTTGTAGAAGTTGGACCTGGAGTGGACGAAAGTCTTCGCACTCTTGAATGAGTCATCTTGTTTCTTCAGAACTATGACTCACATTAGGTTTACCACACGTGTACTTAAGAACCTGGAATTTAGCCACATCAAAATTGTAAGCACCTGTATGCACTCAGTGACAGAGGTGTGCATAAGTGAGATCTGTCGCTGGTGATAATTATTGTATTTAGGTACATTATGCAAATAGTAGGTAGTTTATGAATCACAGAAACGAGCAGTTAACACAACTCTGTGATGATGAGCACAAGATTGAAGAGATGTCTGCGGGCAGGAATCAGATTATTATAGGAGTATGCAAGATTCATAACCAACAAATATATCTTGATTATGCATACTGCAGTTAATTTTAACTTGAGCGTCAGTTGAGCCATATATAAGTCTGACCTCCCTGAACACTGCGCCTTGTCTTTTTAAAATCTGGTAATAAGGCAATGTTCGAAATATAAAAAAGTGGAAAATATTATTCCGTTGCATGAATTCATTCAGCTAGCTCCTGAAATTCCTTGACATGTTATGGATTTTCTGTAGAGAACATGACAGCTGAGGATAATTATTCAGATGTCTTTACTGCTGCATTAACCTATGCTTGAAAATAAACCTAGAGAGGCATGATCTTTCCTTATCATCCCTACTCACATTTGTTATTAATACATACGCATCATTTCTCTCCGGACTTCTGCTAACAATGAGTGCAGGTGCAAAGCCTGTTTGTATCTATCCTCTCATTCTTATTATATAAATATTCTATAATCCATTATGTTTGCACTTATCAAAGCTGATTTTTTTTGTCGAGAGCAGTCTGGATATACAGCAAATTCTGCGGCAACAACTGCCGATGCAGTGAAAAATTATTCTTTTGGTATTCCGAACTGAAACAAAGTTTGTTATCAGATAATTGATCACTGGGAAGTCCTGCATCGCATCGATTTTTTTTCTATACTGACTCATATGAATTGATAAGCTAATGAACGTGTATTGGCGACAGTTCTCTGAACAATCACTTTCCCACGGCACTCCCATTGTCTCATCATAATCAGGCTATCTAGGCATCTGTGGCTATCGCTTACCTAACCCTACTAATCGCATTGCGTCCTTCGTAACTGTATTTTTAAACGCCGTGAATCGAAACCTTACCTCAGCAATCAGTAGCATTTGTAACACTGAGGGAAGATTCACGGTAGTTTATCGCCCGACGCTTTCGCATTCGAAGCAAATTCCAAAATACAACTCAGGTCTAAAACACATCTTTCTATCAAGTAAGCCTTCTTGCAAAATCAATTAATTTCAAAATTCCAACAATATTGTTTTCAGCTAGGCTTTCATGAAAAATTGACCGGTGTGTATCTTATTTAGCTATCTCACTCTTCAACTATGAATCAAGTGCAGTTGATTGTCATCGCTGCGATAGCCTTGGCTGTCTGTGCCAGTGGTCATGAGATGGCCTACAACGAAACAGGCTGTGCTATCGAAGATCCCGACCACGTCCATGTCTGCGATGAACTGCAAAATTTATTTTGCAACAATTCAACCAACCCAGCTGGGGTGTGTGATTGCAAGACGGGAGCTTCTCTGAACAGCAATGTATGCGATGGAACTTTGGGTCACGGTGGAGCATGCAACAACTCTGGAAATGCTGCTATCAACTTTTGCAAATACTCCGACAACTTTGTGTGCGTGGAAGGGAAATGCGACTGCAGAGGTGGATTCGAAATCGGAAGCGATCACCAATGCGTCGCTGGAGGATGGGCTGTCGTTGCTAACTTTGCCGTCATTGTGACATCCCTCTTTGTTGCACTTAAATCTAATTTGTAAAAACTAAGCTTCAATGTATCATTGAATTGAATAAATAGACATTAAATTCGTAACATCACAACAGGACTTATATTGTATTATATATTCAGTATTATTCACCAGCTACAGTTTACAGTCCTTCAGTTTTTATCTACACCATTTGCAAACTATAAGAGAGATTTGTTGGCCCAGCATTTAAAACTGAATCTTTTATCATACCCGAACAAATGTAATATTATATAACACCTTATTGTATGAAAACCTTTCCTATAGATTTGGTTAAAGTATTTCTGCAAAACCGTACAGGCTCCGGCTCTGTATTTATTGTACACAACACCAGCAGTTCTTGAAATGCGAACTCATCCATTTCCATTCGACTGCAATCCTAACCTCTTCTCCATAGAAAGCGGATAAGTCTTCCTGTTGCATCTGGGATTGAACATAATCATCTGAGCCAGATTAGCGTCTTCTGAATCTCAGATCAGTGGTTCTTGAATGGAGTATGGAGTACAAAAACAGAATACGCTCAAAGGATGAATGCAATGTAGCAAAATAAGTCAAAAGGATCTTAAGTCAACTATAAAATGACCAACACGATAACCATTGAATCCAAACACACGCTAATGCAAACACATTGCAATTTCATTGCAACATTGATTATTAATTTAATAATAATTTAAACAAACGTAAATGCATGTCTTCTCATCACTAACCTTAAGAGCCTTCTCACGTTCTCACGCAGTCGTTCTTAAGAATTACGAAAAGTCACAGGGATTAGGGAATTACACAGGTATAGTATCAAGAGAAGCATTAATTAGATGAAATACAAAGATCCTCACAACACTACAAGATCACAACCACAAGACCACAAGATCCTTACTAGTTCCTCACAAAAATTAATTAATTATATGAGAAGCAAACACATCTCCAGATTACTCCGCACACTCCGCAGATAATCCCTTAGGTCATCACTATCACGCCAAGTCTAATTGATCCCTAAAGTATCATCAGTTTGTCAGTCTTTTCCCTGCTCCTTACTTTCCCCTTCCAGTTACTAAAGTGGCAGCACATTCAACATTTCAACTCGGCTTTGGCCACAAAACCTGGAAGTCTCGTGGAAAGCCACACCACCACGTTATCCTCCGCACCCTCGTAAATCTGCATTTGTCGGATGACTTCGTCGTCATTGTCCGTCCGACAAACCGGCATGTCTGGATATCCGTCCACAACTCCGCAGTATTGCGAAGCTCCGCAGTCCTCATTTCTGGAACAGACGCAGTAGTCCAGAAGGGCACACCGAGTGGCTTCAGTGTCCACGTCGATCTGCGTCCCTTCGCCCGTCATCCTTCGTCCGAAGTTATTCATGAAAACTCCATTCGGGTCGTACTGTTTCATCTTCTCTGTTAATTTCACACATCATTCCCAACTCAACTCCCATTCTTTTTTAATCGGTCTTCAAGCTGTCTTACCAACAAATTTTTGACGTGCTATAGGATCAATAACATCGTCCAGAATATCCCGACTGAAATAGGTCTTTTAATTTTTTTGAATATCGAGTTTTAGGTCAGAGTGGTTAGTTAGAGAACTAACTTTGGAGGGTAAAGTGGTAGGAGTGGAGTTTGATATTCAAGTGTTAAACTATTTAATTCCGGTTCAAAGAAGTCGAAAGAGTGAAGTGCCTGTCTCACTTTCTCAGTCTAATTCTCTTTCATCAGTGAAATCTCCCTCGACTTCTCACGTTACTATCTGCATTTCCTTTACTGCAGTTGCTTCGAAAGCTGAAAGCGATTAAAGAGTCCAATGCTTCAGAGAAAAACATTTCCCTCTCGATATTGAACTCGAAGGGTATGCGACGGAATGCGACGAGAAATCCGTAGCTCCGCTCGCCTTGCGATCTAAAGATTCTAGACAGAATCGAATGGGAAAACAAAACTACAGCATTCATTCGGTAGACTACGACTTGTGGAAATGAAGTCGGTCGAGTTACCATTGTCGTGGGAAACTTGGAATCTTGAACCCAAACACGGTACACGCTATTTCATCGTGTCCTGTCATCTCTCTCCTCAGTCTGTAATGCAAACTGGGGTTTACTTCAGTATGCAGTTAACATCCCTGCTAACGTAACCTTTCTTACTCATTCACAACGACGCATCCACGCATTACACGTCCTGCTATACTGTTCCAACTAAAGCAGACGTGGGACGTGCTATAATACCACAACTCTTTTGAGGTTCAAGCAAGCGTGGGAACACCTTTACTGTGATATGTGGCTCACGAAAAGTAATCAGATTGGAAGTATTAGTACTTAATTTATTAAGTTAGTGTGTGGGGATATCTCTAGGTTATTCCTATTCATATATAATATTATTATAAGAATCTTTAGCCATGCATCTTCTTCAGTTGTTCTCAGTCTTTTTCTACTTTCCCTTTCCAGATGCCAAAGTGGCAGCACATTGCAACTTGCCTTTGGCCACGTTGGCTGGAAACCTCGTGGAAAGCCACACCACCAAGTTATCTTCCGCACCATCGTAAATCTGCATTTGTCGGATGACTTCGTCGTCATTGTCCGTCCGACAAACCGGCATGTCTGGATATCCGTCCACAACTCCGCAGTATTGTGAAGCTCCGCAGTCCGCATTTCTGGAACAGACGCAATAGTCCAGAAGGGCACACTTAGCGACTTCAGTGTCCACGTCGATCCGCGTACCCACGCCCGTCATCCTTCGTCCGAAGTTATTCATGAAAACTCCATTCGGGTCGTATTCTTTCATCTTCTCTGTTATGTTGTAGTAAATTCACACATCGTTCCCAATTAAACAACATTCACTTTTTATCCCTGTCGAATTTCGTCTTTAAACTGTCTTACCAACAAATTTTTGTCGTGCTATTGGATCAATAACATCGTCCAGGACATCCCGACTGAAATAGGTCATCCCATTCTTCCCCCAATGACCCCTCGCCTTAAATTGCTTAACCTGAATCAAAGTCACACAAAAATCATCTCTGTAATTCACTGTTATACTGTTACAGCAAGAAATGAGTAATGAAGAACGGGATAACAGAAACTCACCATAATCTGTCGTAAAAGTTGGTAAGGTCCCAGACTTGAAGCGGGGTCTTTAGTTGGGTAGTTTCTGTTTGTCATGAAAAATTCGACATGCGCTGTGTCCCTCCCGTAAGCTCCACTCATGTACATGTCCGATTTTCCAGCCAACCTGATGATCACACCTTGTAAGGGAAATGCAGTAGGGACCTTGCTGATCACGTCTTTAAATCGTCCAACCAGCTTTGGAAGATCTGCCAAGTCTACGCCAAACTCAGTGTCCAAAATTGTTATGTTGAAGCCTTTGTGAGACCACGGACATTTTAAAGACTGCGTTCCATTTTCTCTGCACACTGGGGCGGTCATAAGATCGTAATAACCCACTGCCGGATTCTTAACTGTCTCTCCGTCTTCAGTAAAAATGGGAACGAAAAGCTGCGTCTGCTTGTAAAGCGTAGACAAAAAGTACTTCTCAATCACTCCCATTGTAGAGTAGCCCACTGCTGATAAGGCACTGCATGCGTTGTTGCACAGACCCTGAACGATTTCTCCCGTAGGAGCAAACAGCGTGTTCAACAACTGCGAGAAGGAAGGAACGTGGTCGTTTGTGTATCCATTTCCAGGAGTGTTCACATCCACAATCGTCCAATTCATCACCACAACCTTCCCTGCTGCAGGAAACCAGTACATTGTCATCTGATCCGTTTGATTTGCCCACAAGGGTACCGTTCCATCGACCAAAATCGACTCTGGAACGACATATGACCATCCCCTCATTTTGTACAGCGGAACTGTGTCAAACGTCACGGAGATTACGAATCCTAGAAGCCCCAAATGAATTCGAAATGCATTGAGGTCTTCTTGTTTCCTTATTTCGCGAACTTGTGCAAGTCCATCGATGATAGTCATCGCCACAATTTGCGAAGAGAGAGACGCGTTGTGTATCAAAGTGGAGCCGTGAGCTCCGGTCCCCACTGCCCCTCCAATTGTGATGTTACCGTACTGCGGAGTCATCCTGAACGCTCGACCTTTCAGACGAAGGAACTCCGTTGCTTCCCGCAACGAGACTCCGACTCCAAATGTGGCTGTGTTGTCGCCATTCAGCTGCCTCCAGTTGAGTCCGTAGGTGTCCACCGGAATTCCCTCAGTGCAAATGATGTCGGTCTGGGAATGACGACTTCCAAACGGTTTCACTGTAGTTCCGGTTGCAATCGCTTCCTTCACAATGTCCACCGCATCTGAGAGCGACTTGGGATAGCGGAAGTAGTGACTCGGAGAACACAACGGCATTCTCTGATACGACGAATATTCCTTCGTCGGAACTCTGCATTTGTTACATTAACAAATTAAGTAAATTGCACGCAGAGATGTAACAATTCTGATCAAGTTACAGTTATGAATAAATTACGGTCTCTGAGAAGATGTGCAGGCCAGCGATCCTATAACAAAAAAGAAAGCGAAGAGATCACCCGTCGTTTTCAAAATCATCGTTATAAATGAATCGACTTAGCGAGTCCGTAAAAGTGCGACTGAATTTGCCGAGATGCGCTTAGTGAATGTCCGTGTATTTGTATAAAGAAATTCATAAGATATGAGAGAGAGATATGTCTTCCTTTCTGCTTGAGTAATTATTTTATTTGATCTGCATAATGTCTAAGATGTTGTCTACTTTAATTGAAGGCTAATATGATGGAAGGTCGGGCTAAATACACCACGTGTCTACCTACATGGAAATAATAATTACTCCCATCGCTTCCAGTTCTCACTCATCGAAAGGCTTAAGAACATAACGTCAGTCACTCTAATAAGCATTTTTACGATTGAATCCAACCGTGTAATTATCACATTTTGTTGACTTGTGTTACACATCCCATTTTATCGTCCACCTTGTAGCATGGGAATTCATGAAATCTGTGGAATCGATCCAATCAACTGTGGACCATTATGCGATTCGTATAATAGTTTAATACGATAAGAATAACTCGAGACACACGACGTTCAGCAGTTCAGCAGGCGTGTGAACAAGGAATTTGTATCGGAAAGCATGAACGCACAACCACAGGGCCCATGGAAATGTCCTTCAGCATTTTCAAGCCTGCATTTCCTTCATCCGTAATGGCCTCATTTTTTACAACTTGAACAAGCTTACAGATTTTCCTGTACTTCACGAAACGACGCTTAGAAGTCTCCTGGGCTCAAAATAAAAACTCACGATGGATCCGAAAGAAGAAGAAATGATTATGCGGGCGATTGAGGACAAACGGGAGACGGCCTTCCGTTGGGGAACTCGAATGCTCCGAGGAGGAATCCGCACTTACTCACCGTGCGTCCTCGACAGAAACGAATGGGAAAACAACTACAGCATTCGTCCGGTAGACTACGACGTGTTGAACGACCCCGTCTGGGACTTAAAAAGGTCGACTTACCACCGTTTGGGGGACCTCGGGTTCTCATGGCCCGAACCCACCACACAGGTACACATAACTTATTTTTAGCAATCCTCATCCTCCGCTTCATCTCCACATCAAATTGTCATTTCAGGAAGCAATGCGAACTGGAGTCTGTGGACCTGACGCTAACGGTCTTAAACGACCAGGAATTCTGGGGCGAAGTGACAACAGACCTGAACCTGCCCATCGTCTTCATCTCACTGACAGAACGGCCCTTCATCACATGTAGAAACCAATCATTTACTCCCGTAAGCATCCGTGCTAACCTCCTCATCTGTACGTCGGTTTCAGGCGAGCAGATCCGGTGGAAGGAGTCCTTCCCTTCGGCAGGAAGGGAGACATGTCCAAAGACAAAAGCGTTTCTCACAGAGACTTCAAGTGGCGTCTGCGGTGCTGTTGCCGTCCAAAGGACCAACCACCCAAGCCGTGTTTCTCCTCCCAAGCGTATCGAGCTGCCAGGACTGACCTCAACATACGATCAAGTCTGCCTCCTGACAAGGTCGTCAAGTTCCAAGATGACGCTTTGCGAAATGTGTGGCTCGAATCGCCTCTCGTTCGACTGAAACGAGCGTGGAAGTGGCCTATCAACGCCATCACACGAGAACCGCTGGGAGGACGTCTCCTGTACTACGACCCTGACCCTTGTGCTCGCTCCAAGAATGCCGTCTGGCCTTGTGTAAGTCTCAAAGCGGCTTCAACGCAGCTCCAGTTGGAAACTAAATAAAATAAATATTGTGTGTGTTTGTGCAGGGAGAGAAGGAGTTCCCTGAGTGCACTCCTCCCTACGTCATTCCAGACGAGAGATGTGACATTATGGCCCACGGAAGGAAGAAGGACGACCCCGCAGGGGAGGCTGCTCGGATGTATCCCACAGACGGAGCAGGTCACTCAGCCTCCATCCTCGAACTCAGGTTCCCACGTCCGAACTGGGAGTGCTGGGAGGAAGTTCCCGAAGGATGCAGAGGCCACGTTCCCTGTGAGTGTTGCTTTGGGAAAGCTCACACGAAAGATGAACCACCTGTGCAAAAGCAACCCTGTCCGCCTCCTCCGCCGTGTCCCCAGCCCCCCAAATATGCCTGCAGGAAACTCTAATCATCTCCATCTCTTCATCACAAATCAACCGCAACCCAATTCCCAACCAATTGTCTTTATAGATTATAGTCAACACTAGTAAAGTCCGACCAAGACCAATTTAACTCATTAAAAGCTTCATAATTATTAATTACAATTCTGCGGTTAATTACTTAATTAAAACATCATCAAGTCGAGAGCATCTCCTCCCACAACTGGTCGACAGTCTTGCCCATCAGTCGAGTGAAGATGGTCTCCGCATAAGTTCCTTCCCTCAAGTCTTTGTTGATGTAGTAAATCATGTCTGATCGCTTGGACTTCAAGAAATTGAGGAAGTAGGCTGCTATTCCGTAGCCTTTTTTGTACGAATCGCTTCGGGATGGCTTGGATGGTCTCCTGTTGGGTTCGTAGTGATAATATCTCACCCAGTCTGCAATTCCTTCAGTCACCCACACTTCGTACTTCTTGTACCGCTGAATGATATGCGCCATTTCGTGAACCATGGATCCCACGTCGTTAGGATTCTTCCTGTAGTAATCCACCGAACCTGTGATGAGGTTTTTGTTCCATTCCGCCATCGCCACTCCCTTGTAGTTCGGATCGAAGAAGATTTTTATTTCTGCAGGAGGTGAGTAGTTTGGAGAGTTGAGGAGACTCACGACCCGAGGGAACCAATCTTCTAAGGTGGCTTTCACCCTTTGGCCAAAGTTTGCGAGGTCTGGGGCTCTCGAACTGTCCACAGTTATCCTCACCCCAACTTCAAGTTAAAATTAAGTTACATCTGAAATTAAAATCGGAAGTTTATTT
>JAQGAD010001488.1:0-19181 GCA_034696625.1 Isotomurus palustris | reverse complement strand
AGGCGATGTTAATGGCTTTTCCAGTGTATTGTAGCAATTATTTGTCTGGTCTGATCAGTATTAAATTGGATCTTCGACCATTGTGTAGACTACGACAACACTGCCATAAAAGATGAGCAGATATCGTTCGCTACAATTGATCCTGGTGGTAATAGTTCCTTTTCTTCAAGGAGTTTGGAACAGACCAGCAGTTGGACTTGGAGGTACTCTATAACCAAGGGAAATATTTTATTTGGTCTCACTTCCTTCCTAAATGCACATTCACTACTTGTTGCTGCAATTTTACAGTGGAAAGAAGGGACAACTTTGATGAACGAGGAGGCTACTTAGGAGGGGATGTTATTCTGCCTAATATTGGAATACAGAATGGAATCATTGGCAGTAACTTACGATGGCCGAATGCCACTCTTATCTACACGTTGGATGTTGACTTCAGTAGGTTTTCGCTCACTCCTATTTTATTTATTCATGTCAGAAATCAGGGCTAAAGTGATTTGCTCGTTTGTAATATTGTAATTTAAGTCATTTGCAACTTTCTTTTCTGAATCGTTTTTTTCATCTCATACAGAGTGGCTGCTGGTTTACCTATTTTAGTTGTTTTGGAAAGATCTATTTTATTCATACTAAATTACAATTTTGAAATGCTCCTTTGAGTTATGGATCGTTCCTTATAGATTTTGAAGGTTTCGGAAATGATCATCTGACTTTATTCTAGCTGTGGCCTGGCCTGAAAGTAAAATGTACATATTCTATTCCAGCTGAATCAGAGCTGTCTGTTATTGATGATGCAATGACTGAGATCGAAAACAAAACTTGCATCCGTTTTCAACATCGAGAAAATGAGACAGCGTTTGTGTTCATTGCCCGTGGACTTCCAGATTCAGGTTGCTATTCCATGCTAGGAAAGACCGGAGTCGCTCAACAACTTAACTTGGAGCCTCCTGGGTGCATAACGAAAGGAATTGTCATGCATGAAATGTGAAGCCTCAAACACCTCAAGATTATGAAAACTTAGTGAGTTATTTTTGTTATGTACTATCTGAACTATATAGGTTGCACGCTATTGGATTCTACCATGAGCAATCGAGGGAGGATCGGGATAATTACGTAACGATCAACTGGCAAAATGTAGAAGCAGGTAAACAAGCATGAACTATGTTCACAAGCGAGTTTTAGTAACTAGTAAACACAGTTCAGGGATCGTTGCTGCTTGTTTTAGGAACCGAGTTCAACTTCTTAAAGGCCTTTGCAACGCTAACCTACAATGTGACGTATGATTATGGAAGTCTTATGCATTACTCAGCATACTCCTTTGCCAACGACCCATCAATTCCAACTATAATTCCAACTGATCTTGATGCAATTATAGGACAAAGACAACGGCTCTCGGACAAGGATATTTACAAAGTGAATGCAATGTATTGTCCTGAAAATAATGGAGACTTGCCTCTTCCATGAGCCAGGGAAAGAAACTTATTTCTATTTATCGTTTCATATGCATTTTACTACTTTAGTTTATTCTTCGGGCCAAGAAACAAATACAATATGGCAAATATAGCTTAACAAAGATCACAAGCGTATTCTCCTATTCCATCTTCATCGTTAACTTTGTTTAAGAAGATTTCTACTCTGTTTCTTGTGAAGCATCTAAACCTGCAGTCATACTATCGCCTGTTCCAGACATTGTACACTTCGGATTTGGATTCACTTCTTTCCTTACTGCCAAAAGGGCACTTTCTTCAACCAAATTGGAACTTGGTCTCTGCCGCCTTCGAAATCGATAGTCTGAGATAAGAAATGTGTTTACAAGGCCAAACAACATTACTAGTACCCCACTGAAATTGAGAATCATTGATTGTGGTGGGAGTGTTGCATGGATCCTCAAGGAAAGGTTAAGCTTCGTATAAACAGCAATTCCAGTGGTCATGGATGGTATAATGAGGAGAAGGACAGCTCCTCCTAAGAACTTGTGAACAGGAATAAAGTTGGCTTTTATCCTGAATGACGCGAAGGGCAGAAGCAACATCGTAAATCCTCCAATCCACTGAACACAGTAGCATACCGTTGCAAAAAATCCTATGAATCCATGCAAACTGAAGAGACTTCCCGCACCGTTGATCTCATGGCTGAAGATTGATAAAATTGTTGCTCCAGCACATCCCAGCATTCCAATGAAACCACATGATGCGTGGATATATTTCAGCGTTAACTGTCGGACTTTAGGAAATACTCTGAAGAGCACACTTCCTATTGCAGTAGTCAAAAGTGTCGTTGTGGTCAGTACGACTGCATGATTGCTGCTGAACTTGAGAGTGCGATCTTTAGTTTGAAACTCCTCGTCATCTGTCCCCTCAGAAATTTCATTCAAGAATAATCCACCAGCATAGACGAAGACAAAGTAAAGAATCAGGGATAAGGTCGCCAGTCCAATCATGGCACCCAAAGTTAAAACGGTGAAGAAAAGTTTCATGTTCCTATCATACTGCAAAGGAGTTTCTTGAAGCATCGGCTCGTTCGGATCAATGGTCCAGACTGAGTCTTCGGAAACCAGGATGTTGTGGTCTTGAGGACGCAATGACAACGTCACGTTAACTTGCTCTGATTTATCAGCAGAATCCACGAGTTTCTTTATTTCCTGTGAGGGCAGAAATATCCGCTGTCCTACTGGAGTATACTGAGTTAATGCTCCAACTATGCTTGGAGCTGGCTCTGCTTCTGCTGACTGCGCTTCCTTCGATGATGGTAGATTCGAAAGGGTCCAACCAGTAAGGTGTAAACCGTTCTGGGAGACTTGTACATGATGACCGTCTATTGTGAGATAGTTCACTCCTGGAATTCGGTCAAACCTATCCACAATGACTACTTTCCTGGAGCCTCGACGCTGGAGATCTTCAGTGTTACCGCCCGTAGTGGTTGGAACATTTCTTGGAGGCTGACCCGAGTTCATAGGTTCAGATGAGTTCATTTTCTTCTTCGTACACCCTGTCTTGTAAACTTGTAACGTACAGCGTTGACTTGGGGAAAAGATGGGATGTCAACTAAGTCAGCATCGATTGTGACATTGCGAAATTGCTTGCAAAAATGTCGCTTAGTCAGTCGCTTGTTGCCGTTTCTCTGTATTACCTTGCTTCAAGGCAGCAAAAACTAAAGACAACGAAGTAATTCTAAGAGGGTAATGTGTGAAGTTGCCTTGGTCGACCTTTTACAAAAGGTGTCAATGTCATTTATCATGGAGTAAAGGCGTTGGAAACTAATATCAGTGTTTATGGATAAACTGCTAACTGCATTCCAAAACTGGTAGTGCAAAATAAATAATGTCTGATTCTGACTTTTATCGTCAGTAAATATAATTCGTTAAAATGCGATTTCTTGCATACAACGTTGCACTTCTGGCTTGCACTGCCTTTGTATTGTTTTTCACCGCTGAGTTTTCAAGCAAGAAAGGGAAATTACCTATAAATCCTGATTTTATGTACCGGAAAGCATAATGGATCGCTCCCTGAATAAAAACGATTAATTGTTGATCATCTTACAGCTGACCATAACCACCTAATTTACCGTTCGTTGTGCGCAGAGAGCATCTTCAACACTCTCTTCGTTATCATCACTTTTCTTTGCAATTATAATTTTGTTTTTCTCTCAATCCAACATAATTAATTTTAAAATGCAATTTCTCAATTTTCTAATTTCACGGGATATGATCTTATTCTTTGAGTACGTGTCAGTTCAAACAAAGGTAGATCTCAAACTCGCAAACAAACTCACCTGTCATGAAAAAATGTTGCTATTATTGTGTGCAGTTTTGATTTTCTTTCTTAATACTTACTACTACGATGTCATCAAAAATTCTGCATTCTCACTTTAACCGGAGTCTACATGTATGTATTACTTTAATTGAGCAATTACAGAATCCCCCTATCCAATTACACCTTACTGAAACTGCATTTGAGCACTATTTACGGGTTCAAGTTACACTGGGTGAATCAGAACAAGAATCTTCATCATAAGACGGTAAGAATGATGCCCTTTGACATTTTCTGTCATTTTCTCTTCAAGTTACTGGCTGCAATTGACATTTTATGATATGTGCACACGTATCATTATATTTCTTGTATCATTGATTTACCTTTATATACCTTTATATATTATATACCTTTCATCTTGTTAAAGTTCATTTTCACTTATTCCAAGATAATTTGAACCAACCATACATATCCACCTTCGTGCAGTGAAGACAATCGAGTTACAATGATCTACACACTACACATACATACATAGTGATACAGTTATTCTGAAAGACAGGAAGCAAATTAGAAAGCTTCAAATGACAACCATGAAATTTCGGACCCAGACATTTAAAAAAGATCATGACAATGCCCTTGCTCACTTAGGGATGATGAAAAAGACCGTCTGCATTATTAGACAGTTGATAGGTTGAGGAGAATATTAAACCATTCCTAGTTCTACTAAACCAACAGGTAAAGATGATTGAAATGCATATAATACGCAATACCTCCCCATCATCTAGCTATAGTCATCACCTATATAATAAATCCATCCATGATCCAACTCAACTTCATGGTTTGTGCAAATTTAGTTCAAATCTGCTTGAACTTATTAGACTCTGCAACTCTGCATAATCTCACCTAATCTACAGCTCTTAAGTTCGCGTGAGGTTCATACATTCGCAAATGGGTTAGCAAAAGAACAAATTGTATCAGTTCAGCTTGGTAATGCATGCATGCAATCAGATCTAACATTACTTTGGATTCTACACTTTTTCATTCTTCAAAACGGAATTTTAAGACACAACTCACAACGATATTACACAGACACGTACACTCACTCATCAGTGTTGACTGTGCATGCAATAACATCTCATCTTCACTGTTTCACCTGTGTGGTTTTTATGCATGCCTATTCATTATGCTCTCAAGTCTTTTTTGGAGATTCACAGTATATCAGAGGAAGTCTTGAGCTTAATTCGCTAAGAACTAACCATTTTTTCTGAAACTAAGGGATCTATACGGTTGAAACTCGTACAATTTATCTGTATTCCTCTCCATTTCTTCTACTCTGTTAGGCTGCCAATCCATCTTCAAAGGGTAATTTTTAATATGAAGTTCTAGATTTACTAATGACATTAAAACAGTGGAGGGAGGCGTATAGTTCAATCCATCATCAAGGTGCGTGAGGTGTTGGCTAATAAGAAAGCCTAAAGAATACTTAATAAATAATCAACTACCATGCTTAATTCTTCTCAATATTAAAGTGCTTGTTATCTCTTGTGTTACTCATCCTCTGACTTTCCAATTTTTGTGAGATGACTAGTTTTCTCCACAATATCAGTTTTGTTTTCTTTCGTCCATCCTTTAGTCTTGACATTGGTGCCAAGAGGTGAACAGTGAGCACATGCCCCAAAGTTCGGTAATTAATAAATTAATAAATAAAGTTACAATAACGACGATAGGAAGAGCAGCTAAACTAAGTGGTCATCAAAGGACACTAAAATGTTTGGAGGAATCGTATTTGTCCTATTTATTTCAAGTGCTACTGCTAAATATCCAGATACCGAAAGTGTGGAAAGCAATGAATTGTTTAACCTAGATAGCCTCAATATAAAGCAATTTCTTGGAATGATCTCTGGAACAATTAAGATAGGAAATAATACTATCCAGTTGCCCCAAGATTTACCCAAGTTAATAAGAGGCAATGACTTCGGGTCTCATGGAACCAGAAGATCTTCAACTGTATCATCTTCAGCGGAAAAAACTCTACGGAATAGATATGGACCTTTTGCAACTTCTTCAGATGGGAAAGGAAACCACTACTCTTACCAGAATCGAAGAGAAGACGGTTTTGAGCACTTCTTTGGGAAAGACGCATGGGGATGGGAAGAAGAAAAAGAAAAAAAAACTGGACTTATCTCCGTTGCAAACTTTTTCAGACTTGGATGTGTTTTGTTTGACTTAGCTGAAATCAAGGAAAGTGCTCGGAATGGAATAATCTAGTTTATAGTGCAACATGGGAGAAGGTTCAATCGTATTTAATCAAACATTTTCTTGTGCATACGACAAATGAACTGTCAAATGCTTCAAAACTGCACGAAAATCGAAGGGTTGGGCTGAAATGTTGAAAATGAAGAACTGCACACTCTATTTCTTTCAACTTCTCTGTAACTACTGTGAATGAATGGCATTTCAAATTTGGGTAAGTTAATACGCACAGAATTCATAAGCTTACTAAATAGAATGTATTGCTAATCTGTTATGTATATTTCAGGTTGAAGGTTGATTAAATGAAAGGGCCGTATCGGGATCTTCAGTTGCATCTATAATTTATTACATACTGTGTATTATCTTCAGAAGAAAAACTAGTGTAAGCCACTAATCCTCAAGTATTCAAGCCATCCTAGTGTATAAAATGCGTGAGAAGAGTGAAAACACGCACAATTAGATAATAAATTAATAAACACACTATTGTATGCTAGAATCCTATAAGTTTCTCTTATCGTATTTAATACTGGCTTAATTTGTCGAAACTGGTTTTTGAAATCGATTTCAGCTCATCTCATTCACATTATGTTGCACGTGTGCCACTAGTTCCACGTGGCGTGTTGAAATTAATAGGTCACAGTGGGTGTGTGTTGTTCTTTTCTGCTGAATTTGTGGACAAATATTTTAGGAAAGGCAAACATTTTTGATTTTGGGGAAAACAATGATTGAAATTTATAAAATCATTGGACTGGCCATAAATGACTTAACTGTAAGACTGTAAGTACTATAAAAGCACTTTGACTCTCCCACTGTGCGTTTAAACTTCAGCTTCAGCTGAATTACTGAAATACTGACCTAAATTGCATCATTGCATATTACACCGATCTTCGAATTTCGAACAAGTTGGAAGTAATCCAAAAATTCCTGCATCGTTATTACGATCCACTCATACAGAAATTACAATCTGACTAGGAGATCTGGTAAAAGCATTTGAAGAATTTGCTGTAGTACTAGTCGGCGATAGTGATCATGTAGCGCAACCACAGAACTATATAATAAGACTATGATGATAAAGTAATAAGAATTGTAGGTAAACCTGCACTGCTGCATGCTGACTGCAAATCCAGTCGAGCTATTCATTTTAGGCAAACACAAATTTAACTATATCTAACGAATCATCAATAATACAATACACCTCCTGATGAACATGTGCAGGTTAATCGACCACCCCTACTCATTCCAAGCACAGCTCAATTCAGCTTTAATTACAGATTAATTTGCTTCATTAGTCTAGTTTTACCTGAACTGAGATAAACCTTGCCCTCACAGATACAATTACCATGCAGTTAATGTTTTCCTATCTAGTATATCTTCTGAATTCTCTGCTGATTCATCACATATACTACTGACCTCTTTCCCAATATTCCAATCGCTGATCGTGGAAAACAAAAATACTTTATTTCACCACACTTATTGCTTAAATATCGGGAGATACGTGTCGATCACTACAAAAGACTGCTAAGCGATCAATTCAACTCCACTTGGGTATTCTTTAGAAATATTAAAAGGAGTGATTTAACAGCCCACCATTCTGTCATTTTTCGCTCAAATCTACTTAATCAGCAAAATGAAAGGCTCCTTCAGTTTCCTACTGATCCTCATCCTCGCAGTTTCTGTAAGTTTTCGATCTTTTCCTGTTCTAGAAGTCACTGATATTTCCTATCACTCATCACTTGACATATGCCTTCAACAGGTCTGCATGTCAAAAGCTGAGGACGAAGCAACAACAACAGCTGGACCTTCCTTACCTCAAAGAATCCGAGATGCAATTTACAACTCGATCAGAACTTTGGGCAATGTTGTACGCTTCGTTCCTGCAACTATAACAGACTCACTCCGAAACATCAGTCGAACTTCGTCTGAAGCGTTGAGACGAAACTCCACCATCAAGCTCATCAACCCTGTTGAAACTACAACTACAACTTCATCACCTTCCCCATCTACATCCGGAGCTCCACCAAGCTAAAAATTTCAAATCAAGCAAATCCAGTATCTAATCCAGTTATTAAACCGTATATTTTCATATTACAATTAAATCAATCTATTTTATCACTTCTTGAACTAAAAGTTACACACGATTCTTGTAAATATAATATATAACAAAATACGCTGTGCACTGCTGTATTACTGATCGATCATTCGCAATATCGCAATTCATATATACTTTCATATTTGCTCTTTCTGTTTGATTCTAAATTGCTAAATCTCTGCTGTCGTCTCTGAATCCCAACAATGTCCTGGTCCATTCATTGATTCATTCCCATTCCTTCTTGCAGAATTCCTCATTCCTCCAGATCCATTTCATATGTACTATCTACATCTCCTAGATTCTAGATTCCATAAATGCAGATCTATGATTTAAGAATAAGATACAGAAGCATCTTAATTTGCCCCACCCCCAAGAAAGGAAGAACAAAACACTCCGTAGTATTGTAGAGAGTCAGTCACACCGACGAACGGCCATCATCATCATCAGCCTCCTCAGCTCAGTCTGTCCTCACCCGACACCCTCAACCGAAATGTTACTGCTGAGTAATCAACACTCTTATTAATTAATTAAACAGTCCTACTTTTATTAAATAATTCTCTCCAACTCCACAGTCTCGTTGGAACAGTTAGGGCAATTCATCCGTAGAGCTACTGCGCCCTAAATTCACCAGAAACGTCATTTTTGAAGTAGACTTTGCCTTATTGTAATTTCCTAGATTGCCGATTGTTGTTGATACTTGAGATACTATACTTAAGTACGTAGGGTATTTCCTTCAATGATGTCCAGCAGGTGGAGGCGTTGGGACTAGACCTTTACTCCTTTAAGTTTAAATTCGATTAGTTTTTTAATAATTAACCATCATAACATTATATTAATAAGCTAGTCACAACTCAAAGTTTTTATTCGCGTGACGAAGACGATGGGATGTATAGCTACTTCTTTCTGAGAAATCAAGGTGAGTTATAGTTTCATTATGATCACGATTTATGTTTATGCAATTTGCTGTTTAAAAGAAGGTGTTTTACTTATGGACATCAACTGATTGTATTAATATTAATATTATGTACTAGAACACAAAAATTGTGATTGTGACAGCTCCGTGTGGTCATTGTTGGAAGAATCTACTTGTTTGGAGATTATAATTTTAAAGTAAGTTTACTTTACGATTGATTTTGAATAT
Organism: Isotomurus palustris; assembly: GCA_034696625.1. Classification (NCBI taxonomy): domain Eukaryota; kingdom Metazoa; phylum Arthropoda; class Collembola; order Entomobryomorpha; family Isotomidae; genus Isotomurus; species Isotomurus palustris. The sequence goes on along the minus strand of JAQGAD010001488.1, from coordinate 9,955 downwards.
TCAACTATTTTACATTGCGTTTTATGGTATGAATGGATTAAGCATAAATTACCATTAATATTTCAAAAATTGTTCCATCACAGATGAACAGCCCTGGTGATGTAAATGAAGTGAGATTATACAACCAACAGCAAGTGGAAGTGTCAGTTAATCATCCCCCTCAAGGAGAAAATCGTGAAACTGAAGAATCTAAATCGACTACAGCTTTTTTTCAAAAGGAAAATCAGAGTATTGTGCCGGATCAGTTCTTTTCTTTTGAAACAACTTGGCGTAATAATTCGTCGAGGAAGCAGGTGTCTTGTCTCATGTAAGGTTAACACTGTTTTGTGAGCGGCATTATTCTGATGAATGGTCATCAATCGGTTTTTTATGCTGCAGCCTGAAAGTTGCGTTTCCTGAGTTTGACCCTGCGAGAACTGGCTTCGGGGATTCGAGATTGTGGAATGTCGTCAATCTTTGTCAAGAAGCGGAAAACGAAGCTTTTGATTACAGTGCCTGTCATAGGGATTACGAATCTCGAATCAGGTCTATCGTCGGCAGAATTCTCAGGGATAAACGCGCTCGTGTAGACATGACCTTCGAGGTTTGGAGAAGAAATCGAGCACTGGCAATGTTAAATCGAAATGTTACCAACGGAAGAAGTCCTTTAGCCTTACCTGCTCCGAGTGAAAGAAGTACTGATGATCCTCAATCAGTAGGCACGTCCAACTTGTCGCCAATCTCGTATGGAGAGATGAACAGGTCTTACGAGAGTTCACGTGAGCCTATGATGACATCAACTCCTGTTCCAGGATTACGGGGAAAACGGCACTTCGATCCTAAAGTTTGTGATAATAAGGATGCACTGAATACTTTCCTTATTGGAGCTCCAACTAGCAAGGTTCCGAGGCTAGTGAGTAAGCAAAACGGCGTGATTCCAGCATCGCAGTCAAAGCCATCGGACTACATCATACCTCAGCACCTGATAAAGCAAGAAATTAAAGAGGAAAGGCTGTCTGCACCATCATCACCCATTAACGGGATCGGTTGTAGGCCACAGCACAACTCGTCGCTATTGATAAGTGGTGCTTTGGATGGGTCGTCACACAACTCGATTCGTAGACATAGTAAGTGAGCTTTTCGCAGAAATTTCAGATGAAATATTGTGTTTGTTTGCTTAAATTTTTCTCATTCTCCTATGCAGCCTATCCTCATTTGCAGTACCGTAAGCCCAAAGTGTGGCGGCATTTATTTATGCCTATTTTCAATAGAATCTTTGGACTAAATGATTCTAAGCAGTTTAAGTTCCGGAACGATCGCGAAGTGCGTGATGAACAGACGACTTACCTCAATTTTCAATTAAGAAGTTTTAAAGTTTTATTTACTTTGCACTCTAGCGTTATCACGTGACATGCTACTACCTCGGTGGCAAACCTGTAAGTAGACCTCACGATTTACATGGAATACAAAAGTTGATGAGCGATGACAGTTACATGTCAAATCCCTGGAACTTCATCACCGACATGTGTTGGTTGTTTACGGTTCCTTCATGTACTCTTAGAAAAAACCTGAAGAAACAAAGAAGTGGGAAGAATGTAAGTACTGATGTTGGAATTGTTGGCTACATGTGGATATTCTACATTCGGATTCATTAAGTAATCTTGTATAATTTCTTCTTGCGAATTTAGCTGCTAAAGATTTTTGTGGAACAGACAAACAAGATTATGGTGGATTTCAAACATTGCTGTGGACAGCAATATTTTTATTTCCCGTGCGACTTACCCTGCTCAGGCAGAGAAGATGGAGAAGTTTGCTGTATTCCAACTTACACTAAATACTTCTCGTTTGACACGTATGTGACAGGAAGAAAGCATTCTGATTCTGCTCATATTTCCATAAAAATTAATCTTCATGAAACTGGTATCAAGATAAGGTGCGGAAAGTAATATACAGTGTACGCAGTGTAGTCTTATTCCCTAAATGCTAAACAGGAATAGGGAATACATACACGTGATGAGGGATTTAAAGTGATAGCAATTCAAGACTGTTTAGGGCCAGTAATTCGTATGTATGGCAGAGTCATTATTAATCAGTTTTTCATTACTATATGTATCTGCTCGAAGATTGCTCCATATCTTGATACCTCTAATAACTGTCGTAGTCATATCTGTCGTCTTATTTATCCTGAATGGTTTTTTAATTTCATTTCCTCAGGTGGAATGTGTGTGAGAAATGTTTTAGTCATAAGAAAGACTTAACTTTTAAACTCAAGGATAGACAAACTAACGAAGAGAAGTAAGTCTGCATTTAAACAATGAAAATACTATGTAAGTAAGTGGACACAATAATATTTCTAATTTTTTGTTCTCCAGAATAATTCAAAAGTGCGAATTCATGGAGTTGAAGAATGACAAAGTTTTTATTGAGCCTATGGTTATGTGTGTTAACTGCCGCCGAGAGTATCATAAAGTGTGTGTCCATTATCTCGAAGTGAATTCGTGCAATATGTAAGAAACAGTTTTGATTATCATCTTAATCCGTTATTTATGTTAACTTATTTCGTTACTTTTGCAGTTATACGTGTGATTTGTGCTTGGCTGCCAGGGGGCAAAGTCGTGAGATAAAACTCCGAGCCTCTCAACTTCCGACTACTGTTCTGGATACGTGCATTGAAACTAGAGTTAAAGCGTTCTTAAAATCTCATGACGTTAATCGAAATGTGTGGATACGAGTAGTTTCATCCATTGATAAGATCGCCGAGATTAAGAAAGGAATGAAGGAGCAATATGTAGACGGTGGTGACGCAGGGGACTGTAGATTTAAGTTATGCGAATCGTACGCTTACAGGTACAGAGCAACATTCAAATAATTAACTCTCCGATAAAGATTTTGTAATCGAAGTTCAATTAAGTGTTTGTCTTTAGGCAGAAAGTAATATTTGCGTTCGAAGAAATTGATGGGAAGGAAGTTGCTTTCTTTGCAATGTACGTTCAAGAGTATGGATCTGAATGTCCTCCTCCAAATACTAGGAGAGTTTACATCTCTTACCTAGACTCAGTTCATTACTTTCAACCTAAGGAATATCGGACTGGCGTGTACCATGAGATTCTCCTTGCATACCTACAGCACACGAAGTCATTGGGGTTTACTTCCTTCCACATTTGGGCTTGTCCCCCAAGTGAAGGAAACGATTACATATTTTATGCTCATCCTCCTGAGCAAAAGGTTCCCAAACCAAATAGACTGCGGGATTGGTACAAAAAAATGTTAGAGACAGGTCACACAGAAGGCATCGTAATAGAATTTAAAGTAAGTGCAATAATTACTTCATAAATTAGAAACCTTTCGTAAGGCTTTCAGGTACATGAATTCATCGCTAATTATTTGTCATCGTAGGATATGTGTCAACAAGTTTTGGATGACAACCTCCAGTCTGTGGTACAGATCCCATATTTGGATGGTGATTTCTGGCCTGAATGCTTTGAAAGTACCATTAAGCAAATAGAAAAGGAAAAAACTCAGCTGGTATTTTCAATCTTCGGATTGAACTAAACTTTCCTTGACTAAATATCTTAAGTATTTCCAATGGTACTAATTTAATAATCTTAACAGGTAGTTGTGAAAAGGGGTTCCTCGAAAAAAAAGAAATGCAGATCCAAGAAAGCTGCCGAAATTGCTCTTGAAAGAAAATGCGAAAACGTTATGAATTCAGACACACTGTCAACTAGGATTATGTCTAAAATTCGTGAACATAGGGAAATATTTTTTGTAGCTTACTTAAATTCCCCTACAGAACCATTACCGGTACGATTCATAAATCATTGTTGCACACACTGTTTACGAGAAATAACTTATATTGACTTCTTGAATGAACTGGATGTAGCCTATTGTTGACCCAGACCCAATAATTCAGTCAACTATTGTGGATATTAGAGACAGTTTGTTAGAAAATGCGAGGGAACATCTTTTAGAATTCTCTACAATGCGTCGAGCTGTCTACTCTACTCTGATGCTACTAAAGGAATTTACAGGATTCGCAGTAAAAGAAAACTTCACTTGTAATCACTGCGATAAAACAATCGACGAGAATGTGATGAGGTATAGAAGTAATTTTGTGCTTTACTAATATTATAAGATTTCTTGCGGTCGGTTCTAATAGTCCCTTATATTCTGAAAAACTTGTATCTTTTAGCTACACGTGTTCTAAATGTATGGAATTCGACTTGTGCGACTCCTGTTTGCTCAACAATTCCCATCCACATATAATGCGAACGAGAGGTGTTGATATTCAAGACACAGTTCGGCCAGGAAACTCGACTCATGAGGTGCCAGATGAGGAGCAGTTAACAGGACAGGCAGCAAAAGTGACTTTTCTTAGGTTTGCTCATGCTGCTCAATGTGATGACGTAGACTGTCCTCAGTTAAACTGTCATAAATTGAAGTCGTTATTATTCCATACAAAAGTAAGTTCAAACACGACTCATTCTTCACAGTGACAGTAGTATGTATGTTTTGTATGTTAAATCTAGGAATGTCAAGATTCATTGCGTGGGTGCACCCATTGTAATCAAGTAGCAAGATTGATTTTCCATCATGCTTCGCTCTGCACAGTTCCGATGCCAATTTGTTCAATTTTAAAATGCGGGGATGCAAAGCAGGCTACCCGCTTGAGATCTTCTGTTGGGGAGGAATACAAGCAGTTCAATGCCAACATACCCATGGAATCTACCTTCTCAAAGTTACGAGATTCTTTGAAAACTCCTAAAGTAATTCCAGCTGTTAGCGACGTAACATCAGAGGAAACTGATTGCAGACTGTCTTCAGCATTTTCATCCACCGAAGAGGTACGTGCTGTTCGCGTCTGATTTACACATGATCCGTTTAAAATGAATGGAAGCAGGTTTTCAAATCATGTGAAACGTTCGCAGAAATAAAGAGATAGATGAACGGATCAAGGTCTCAAGTAAATATGAAACCTCTTAATTTTCAGAATGTATTATTTCCTCCGTATAGCCTTGTGGAAGTCTCCCAGGGCCAGGACAAAGAATTGAGACCTATGGAATTCGTAAGTTGAAATCAATACACTGTGAACTTACAAATTTAACAGTAGACTTAAAACATTACAGGAAACAGTTGTACTCCAAAATTTATGAATGGCCATGCTCGACTCGTCAATAAGCTTGGAAATTTTGGAACAGAATTGTATAGACTGCTCGTACACCATCCGCTCGTGTACTGGAGCTAAGTTATTAAAACTAATATTATTTTACCAGTATGATGTATTAACCGTAGTAGTTAAATATGAATCAGTGACATTTCAGTCGTACTTGTGTACTAACTTCACCGGTGCATGCATTCTGAACAGCATGGTTTCATGTATTCGGAGTATCAGTAGGTAATGAACTGTCTTTTACAAATCGACTAAATTAAAATATATGTGTTGTAGGCCGTAGCTAGTTTCACTTCGCTGCTTTTAGAATCTGACGACTGGATCTAACCTGTAATAGCAGTCGAACATACGTATTCAGAGTAAAGAGTAACAATAATGACAATAGCGAATATTTTTGTCAGTAATTTATAGTTTGCTTGAGGTATACTGAGCATCTTTATTAGTAACAGAAAATCATAACAATCAGTATCTGAAAATATCACTCATGTCTTGTACAATTAATTAATTATTAATGTGTACATGCTGTGATATAGTGTAGTAATATCTAGCCGTTAGATATATTAAATGGAAATAAAAACATGAACTTAGTTACAGTCGACATCATATCCTAAGATCTTGGGCTTCCGTTAAATTTTTCTTCGCGACATGCATGTGTGTATGGAACATACGTCTCAGACTCTGCTGATGACTGAAGAATTTGCTAAGATATTATAATCTGTGACTCGATTCTCTAACGAAATAATGCGAGGCTAATTGACTTAAGATTGCGAAGGGACTACAAAATAACATTTTGGCTTTTTACACAAGTTGTCATACTGGTGGGTGTCGTCGCTAGTAATTACATATTCATATTTGATATAACAAAGAGCTGTCTTATAATACAAATAATATCACTAAAATCTTTCGACTAACGTGACAGCCAACATCTGCAACCTAGTAAGTTAACTTTGTACATTAACAAAATTTAATCTTTCGGTCGCTTGTAAAGTATCTTCTTCCTCATATGGAGGGATATCGGAACTCCCGTTTTGATGCTGAGTATCAGCATCATCATACGACGACGAAGCAGCCGCTGGGTGACCATTTGCCGTTCCATTAGCCAAAGGCCGAAGTTCCACTGATGTTTTTCTATCAGCCACAATCGCTAATTCTTCTTTGGCCACTTGAGTATTCGAATAGGGTTGTGGGCCAATGAGACCTAAGAGAACTGGAAGGAACACTAAACCATGGAATAACCCGAAACATATCACAACTGTGAAAATCTGCAAAGAAATCATAACAATTCATTAATTTTCCGTGAAAAATTTTATGCAAGAGACAATTTGAAGACTCGCCTTAAAAAATGACTTGAATGCATGAGATTGAGAATTGGCCAAAAGTAAAATGGCTAGGAAAGTACTGAAGCCTCCATTCAAAACGGCTGGGCCTATACTTTTCACAGCTTGCTGTGCTCGGGTTCCTCGTGATCCCGTACACTGCATAAATGCTAACGCTGCAACACGACAATAATATAATTGTTCAAAAGTTAAATCTAATATTAAACAATGCGCAAGATGAACCAGTTCGATTTAATTAACGGCTTGTTAGTCAGTCGCATCTACAAGAATTCTTTAGATTGACCTGACAATTTATTAAAAGAATCAGCAGTCGAAACAATCGAACTGATTCACTTCAGAGTGAATGTGGTGTTTTTACCTATATGGGCAGCATAGTCAACACAGAGACCAACGGCTAAAACAATATCTATAAAAGAGATCATGTCGATTGTGAGGCCCCAGAAATGCATCATTCCTCCCACATTGACAAGTGTGAATATGACACAAAGCCCACAGAAGAAACACACGCGAATATTTGCTAAAAGAAGGAAAGTTGTTCCCAAAACGCAGATGAATGAGAACAGCACGTTCTTGTAAAGTTCTAGAGTAATCAACTGTAAAACGAATCATATTATTAATTAAAATATACATTTAAAACATTCAGCTCAAAAATTAATTAGCTTACGAACCTCGTCAGTTTCCCATGTGACCATGGACGAACTCCAGGGAATCAATCGTCCCTTCGTACCTTTATTGTAAGTTAAATTAGCATCAGCTACGATTGCTTTTACGTTGTGCATTCCAGGAATGTGTTCATGGGCTCCAGCAAACTTTCGGAACCGGAATGGTGTCATGACCATCTGAAAAACGACATCCATTATTGGACTTCTTGCTTGACAAATGTCCAGAAGTTACAAGGCATAGATAGGAAGACATTCATTTGAAAACCTACCTTAATTGGAGGCATTGCATCTCCACAACTAAAGTTTCCTTCAAATTTAAAGAATCCACGGTGTTTGGAGCCCAAAGGACTGTACAAAAACTTTCCCATATTTTTCTGGAACTTCTCAGGTTTCAGTGGAGTTGTGGGAATGTCTGTGCACAAAAGTTCTCATCAGATTCGTTTCATTTAGGTTTGTATTACAAAAGCTTTAGAAGCTCGTTGATTTATAACAACTTTTCCGTCGCTTGATCGTGTCGACTCACCAGTGTGGAAGTTTTTGTTGGAGTACGCCTTAAACTCATCATACCAACTGTCCAAAAAGTATATTGCGTCAGAATTCTTGAAGTCTTTTGTAAATTGGTCATATCCTTCAAAGCTCGCTGTCCAATTGACATTGTCTGCCACAATAAAAGCAGGATTTCCCGTGCCAGGATAGTATGACTCTCGCCTGTGAATGTAAAGGGCCAAGTGCGAGTCATCCGGAAGAAACCATATCGGGTCGAATTCCTGTTTGAGCAATGTGTTCCCATAAATACTGACTCCTAAGAAGCCCATTGTAATAAGCACGACTAGAGTCTGTGTGGAAAGAAGAATAACAAAAGTCAGAGTTTGCCTCGGGTGCTCAGCTCATTACACGGAAGGTCTTTTAGCTTTCCCTTCTCCCCATTCAACATACGAAACTTTTCCTTGGCTTACTTTTCCCACAGTGGTGAAAATGACTTTCGAAAAGAATCCATCAAACACAGCCTGAAAGTAACTTTTTTGACTCCAAGAACTCGGAACGAATTCGGTTTCAGAGTATTTGATCCAGAAGATAAAGCCATTTCTTCGATCCTCCAATCGCTTTTGATCGACTGCAAAGCACGCCACGAAAAATGTTGCTTGAAGCAGGAACACCGCTACGATCCCTATCGCCGCATAAATGCAGAAAGATTGAAGTCCAGGCATGATCTGCATTAATCACATATACAATATGCGTATTCTCTTCGATTCAAAAAAACATTAATTTTAATTTCCATCTGTCGAATCATAACTTACTGTGCTTGCTCCAACTCCAAAAGCAGCTATGTCTGTCAGGGAAGTTACCGTGATACTCACTCCAGCATGCTTCATGGCAGTTCCCATACGTTCCGGAAGGGAAAGCTTACTCTGCTTTGTTAGAGTTGATGGATACAAATTGTTCCAACATTGAAGAATCACGAACATGTCATCAATTCCGATGCCAAGAAGCATAAAAGGTAAGATTTTGTTCACAGGACCGTAAAGAAGGAAACACATGGCTCCTATTCCATACGCCACAATTACAGCAAATCCCACACAAGTTATCCCAGCAATAGAGAGCAAAGGCTGCAAACGACAATTTCAAATTGTGGTCATGGTCATTCCATAAATCAATTAGGGCTAATCAATCGACCTCTTTATGAGTAACTGGTAGCATTTACTATTAAAGGAAATGAGCGTTCGACTGTCGCCTATTTTTCTCATGAAAATGTTATTCGTTCTCTCTCTTCCTTCACTCACCCGTTGTTCGACCATGTTGAAACGCCCAATCATAATGGAAATGTACGCAAACATCACAAAGAATCCTACTACAAGCATAAGGCCGTCATCGAATATTAATGCCTCCGTGATGTCCCCCCAACTATTGAATTTCAAAGGAAGATTCAAGATAAACACTCAATTTCGTTTGGAATGTCTTTCCATACTAGTAGATTGGAGTACCTTCTTCCGTTCGCATAAAAAACTTGAACTCCTGAAGGAAGCGACCTAGACACATTTTGCATCAGTTCTGTCCATGCTTTCTCCCACAGCCACGTAACTTCATCGGCAGTTTCACCCGTGCTAAAGTCTGTCGTTGCCAGTCCAAGGTCCACGGCTGTTTGATTAATAGCTACGATCCACTTCAGTCTAATTGCTTCTGCACTTATTACTTCGCCTTTGTCGTTGCGAATTATTTTACCACCAAGTTCGGCAGTGTAGTTGATACTTCGACCGAAAATTGGGCTGTTCAGACAAAATAAATATGAAACAATGAAACTCCTTTATCAATACACTTGAAACCAGACACACACATATAGGCACGCAAAAGGCATAAGGTTGACCTAACTAACCTAGTCAATTGATGATTTATCACGTGAATGATATCCTCTTGGGTCAAATTATCAATGACAGATCGATTGAAAGACCAAAGTTCAGCTGGATTGACTTCCCAGCAAGCTTCTTCTAAACTGTTAATAAGTGAGCAGTAATCTTCTTCAGCAAGCAAAAGTGAGGGGTCGAACGCGACATCGTTCTTATCTACTGTTGAGCTCCGTCCATTGTCAGTCTCCGGACCGAAGGCGTCTTCACCAAATATATCCTCAAAATCATCAAAGGCATTTCCTACCAGGGAAGAAGAATCTGATGCGTTCCGAACATCTTTTAAAGGCCCGTCAGTCAATAGTTCATTTGTGGAAGAATCAGTTGAATGCACTGTGGAAATCGACCGTCGTCTTCGTACCAGGTTGTACTTGCTGGCGCCCTCGAACTTCGTGATAGGCAGCCTGT
>JAQGAD010001487.1:0-19182 GCA_034696625.1 Isotomurus palustris | reverse complement strand
GTTAGATTGCTTATGGAACTTTCATCTACCGTGTTTCAGCCACCAACTCAGAATAACACGGTAGGCACATCTACAAGATTGTGTGTGTTTGGTTGTGGCGCAGGAATGTGTCCTTATTTGGACACCATCGACAGGTCGCTCCTGGACTTTGACTTTGAGAAGCTCTGCTCCGTCTCTCTCTCCAGAATTAACGTCTACGCCTGTTTAGTCTGTGGAAAGTATTTCCAGGTAACGTGGGGCGTCGAGGTTTGGCTACTCAACACGATTCATTTGTTTTAATTTGTGATATTTTGGTACATGAAGGGACGAGGGCCGTCGACACACGCGTACACTCACAGTGTCGGTGATAATCACCACGTTTACTTGAATCTACACACGCTGAAGTTCTACTGTCTACCTGATAATTATGAAATCATCGACTCCTCTTTGGATGACATCAAGTACCTCCTCAATCCCATTTTCTCTAAGGACCAAATTGCTAAATTAGACGAAAATTCTAGGGTAAGACTCATCAAAGTTCACTAGGTTTTCAAATCTCAAGGGAGAGCTTGAATGTTCATGAATTTGTTTAATTGTAGGAGTCCAGAACGATTGACGGGACGATGTACCTGCCTGGAATCGTGGGACTCAATAACATCAAAGCAAATGACTACTGCAATGTCGTGCTTCAAGCGTTGTGTCACGTTAAACCCCTTCGAGACTACTTCCTAAGGGAGCAGAACTACATTAACATTAAAAGACCTCCTGGCGATATAAAGTATGTCTTTTATTAGTTAAGATTAGCTTTATAGGAATTAAATAGGATTTGTGGATTTAAAATGTATTTGTTTGTGCAGCTTTTTAATTGTGCAGCGATTCGGAGAACTAATGCGAAAATTGTGGAATCCTCGGAACTTCAAGGCCCACGTGAGTCCACACGAGATGTTGCAGGCAGTTGTTCTCTGTTCGAAAAAGCAGTTTCAGATTACTGCGCAAGGAGATCCCATTCTTTTCCTTAGCTGGTTTCTAAACGCCATGCACAAGGCCATGAATGGAACTAAGTGCGTTCTAGCTTTACATTTTTCACGTCAAGAAAATCTCTACATATTTCCTAAATGGATTTATAATTTGTTTCGACTTTTCAGGAAACCGACGAGTTCTATTATCAACAAAACGTTTATGGGACGGATGAAAATGTTTACAAGGAAAATAGAGAATGACTCCGTGTCGGAGGAGGAAGAAGAGGAGACGACCTTTTTGTACTTAACCTGCGACCTTCCACCCACTCCGCTCTTCAAGAACGAACTCATGGAAAACATTATTCCTCAGGTGAAGCTCCTGAATTTTATTTCACATTGAATTGTAATTGAGTGGAAACTGGCGCATTGTTTTTGTACAGGTGAACTTGTATACGTTGCTCAGTAAATTCAACGGTGTGCAGGAGAAGGAGTACAAAACGTACAAGGATAATTTCCTCAAGCGATTTGAAGTGACATCGCTGCCCCCGTTTTTGATTCTGTACATTCGAAGATTCACGAAGAACACGTTTTACGTTGAGAAAAATCCTACGATTGTGAATTTCCCGATAACATCTGTGGATTTCGGAGAGGCCTTTGGAATCGGATCGGTGTGTTACGATTTGATAGCGAACATCGTTCACGAAGGACAGTATAAAGGCGGAACTTGGCGAATGCACATGTACCACAAGTCTACGAACACTTGGTACGAACTGCAGGATTTGCATGTGAAGGAAATCCTGCCTCAAATGTTGACACTAACGGAGCCATACATTCAGATTTATCAGAGACAAGATCCACAGTAAAGTTTAAAGTTACTTAAATTGTAAAAGTTAATGTTCCTCCCTAAACTTGATTTATTCTGGTAACGTTTTTGTACATTGAGACTCTTGTAAATAAACATGATATAACTTCTTAATAAATATCTATTTATTTATTATTTATCTATTTATTTGTTTGTCTTATGCACCCAAAGTTTTCAGGATGATGTCATTACTGCTTCGTGATTTTCGTCTACACTTTTACTCTGATCGCTACTGTTTAGGTTGAGGTCCGTATTAACTAGGGCAGGTTCGTACTTTGGTTTATCTTTGCGTTTCAGCATTCTTCGGTGTCGTGCAGATTTGATGTGGATCTCCCATTGGTCCTTTCCGATGAAAACTCTGTTGTCGCATGTCACACACGTTCTTGCTATGAGGTCAGAGTCAGGATTGTCATTCTCGCAGGGTTCCAAGTGATCTTGCAGCAAAGGCAGGTCCAGTTTTTCTTCGAGGTACGCACCCACTATGCTCTCAGCTATTGAGGTTACATTTTTGTCCCAATTTGTAGAATCAGTAAGGTCTCCGTCCAACCAGTAAACTGGGGGAACTTGTCTTCTTGAAGGTCTCAGGAATCTTTGGTTGATCCATTTTAGCTGCTTTTTTGCGTACTGCTTTGTTACGATCTTAAGTCTTGCGAGTCCTTCCAGGAAAAGTTTGTCTGCGCTTTCTGAGTTTCTTTCGGACGGGTCTATTTGAAGGTAAGTGTGGAATTCCTTGAAACCGATGGATTGCAAAACTCCTTCTTCATAATTCAATTCACTGAAAGAAAAGATTCGTTTAGTAAATTGATAGCAATATTTATAACATGATATTTCAATTAATTAGTGATTGTTACCTGTTTGAGGCTCTTAGGTCGTCCATGTAATCATCCAGTTCCTTCTTCAGACCTCGGCCTATCATTTCCTCCACTCGCGCATCTATTCGATTATTGAGTATCTGCTTATCCACTTTTAGCCACAAACAAAAACTGGAGTCAAATCGGAGAGGTCCTCCAAGCGAAGTTGTTAACGAATTGAAGCTCTTGTTGTTCCCAACAGATTCGCTATCTTGTTCCAAGGAGACAGCCGAGGCCGACGTGTTTCTGCCCTTGGAGTTCTCATGTGCTAACGGAGCACACTGCTCAGCAATCAGCTCGCTGTGCTTCCTCCCGCTTTGAAAGCGAACTTGTAGAGACCGCAAAATCTTTCTTCTGTCGTTCGGATGGAGTTTGGTTGTTCTCTCGGGGTCGACAATATGAAGGGCCGTGTACAGTTCTTGGTTTGTCAGGTTTGAAACATCCGTGTCCTTAAACAGTCCTTCGCTTTCCTCCATGAACCGTAGAATTGGGTGATCCACAAATTCGCTTTGTTGAGAACTTCGCTCTCCACGAAGGTCGCCAACTTTTCGTTTTCTGCTGTCAGGAGAAGTTTCTCCTTCCTCACCGCTTTCGTTTTTCGATCCCAGCAAGACTTTCCACAAAATGCTTTCGATGTAGTAGTTCGTACCTCCAACGATGAAAGGCACTTTTCCCCTCGCGATTATTTCCTCCACCTACAACAGATCCAAAACGGTTAGTCACACCATCAACGAACATACGGGCAGAATCGTAGAATTTACTATGTGAATATCTTACAATCGGCAATGCTCTGTCTCTAAAATTGATGACATCGAACTTCTGGTTTCTGTCGACGATTCCAATCATGTGATGCTTCACTCCCTTCATCTCTTCCTCCGTCACTTTGTTCGTCAGAATGTCCAGGCCATTGTAAACCTACAAAAGTCAACCATATTAAATCAACTCTCTATATCTGCTTCATCATTTATGGCTAAGTTAATTACCTGCATCGAATCGGCGGAGATCACTTCTCCGTCGAATTTTTTCGCCAAGTCCACAGCCAACTTCGACTTCCCTGTCGCAGTGCTTCCGAGTACGACGACTACCGGCACAGACGCCCTTACTGTCGCCATTCTTCTAACTGTCGCCGTATATCCCAAAAAGGCTCTTCTCCAACACAGCACCACAGACATTTACTGATCAACTATTTCGATTCACATATTTCGAAATTATGAAGATAACCCACACAAAAACATTGAGGATGCAACGTGCCTCTTCGCGCGTCTCAAATTCGAGCGCGAAAGTGAGTTTCTTCTCGAAAGAACGGTGGACACACATCAACAGATAAACACTCACGTGCTGCGTCAATTGTTTACAAGTTGACAGAATTAATTATTGGGCCAATTAACGTGATATGTAAGCAACTTGGGTGTTCGAATTTACAGGTTAGTCTATTTGCAGTTGGACTGTGAGGTAGATTGAAGTGGTTCTGTTTGTTAGTCTGTTGATGTTGATGTTTGTTTACTATTGTAGTTTCATCGGCTATTTCGTCTCTGTCGCTCGTTTGAAGGGTTACGTAAATATGGGGCAGACTGCTGGAAAGGCAAGGGATGTGGCTAAAAATGCGAAAGTCTTCAGGCCCATCAAAAATTACGACGTGGAGGAACGAGCGTTCAAGGAAATTTCCAAGGACAAGCCGAAGGTAGCCCCAGTTCACGCTAATATGCAAACTATGATGGCGGAAATTAGAAAAGGTAAAAGACAGGGTCATTCCTAATTCCTAACTATTGTAATTGACTACTTGTTTTGTGTTTAATCTCTCGCAGATCCCGAGCTGCTGAAGAGAGGAAAGATGGACCCCAAGACGATGGAACATCTGTCGAAAGTATTCCTGAAGTCGAAAGGCGACAATCCGATCATTCAGGTGAGCAAGAAGTTGCCGCAAGACAGGTCCAGTAAACCAGATTACGAGTACGGCTACGAGGAGCCGACTTCAGTTCCTAAGGGAAAAGCGAGTATGCGTCAAGTTCTGGAGATTCTCAGCAAACATCAGACGGAACCGAATGTTCAGACGCCGGAGAAAATAGCCGCAGATTATAAAATGGACCTAGTCGAAGTTAATAATGTTCTAAATTACTTTAAGCCGTTCGATGTAATTCTTCCTAAGAAAGCCGAAGCGAAACCATCGCTGAATCCTGCTAGGTTATTACAACAAAAGATAGATCAACTGAAGGAATAGACTAGTTCGTGTAGTACGGATTTAGACAGCACGAAGTCGATTCGCTACTCGCTCAGCCAGCGCTTTTCGTGCCATTTAGATAATCCCAAATTGAGTTAGTATTCGGATGAAGCGCAATTAACTGTTAATGTTATTCCAGTGGTAGTAATCAATTGTGTTTGATAAAAAATTTAGAATAAAAAAGCGCAAGTACAGAAGAAATAATGTGTGAAGTGTTTTTTGTATAAATGACTTTTATGATTGGTCCATACGTAAATAGAATCGAATATTTGATCACAACAACTGAAGCTCCTTCATCTGCTCGAGAAGCTCTGCTTCTGATTTCAACTTGTCTTCTTGGTTCTTCTCGATCGGCTTTCCTTCCGCCTTCATCTGCTTTATCTTCTCAACTTGCTCAATTTTCTGATAAACAAGGAATACAAAAAATGTAAAGTTTTGTACGTCCACAGGAGTTGGTAGATCGATTATGAAACTTAATTTACCTTTTTAAGAGCCCTAATTTTCTTTTCCTTGTCCGTTAGTGTGCTTTGTGGGGCGGCTGATTGTTGGCTGGCATTTCCCTTATTCGCACCTGGAGATGCTCCTTTTGGGGAAGACAGACCTGCGCCTCCAATAACTCCTCGTTTGGACGGTGGGACATAAACTGACGCCTTCTTCTCTTCCACTTCTACAATTGAAAAATTTTGATTAGTAATTAACTAGCCCAAACTTAACAACGCTAGAAAGTAGACACATACTTCCAGGAACTGGTCTGTTTCCTTGTGCAGCAATAAAAGCCTCGAGTTTGTCCTCAGGAAATGGCGGAGGAGGTTCAGATCTAAACGGGACAATTCCGAACAAGTGCTTCTCTGCTATTTTCTTGTGGATTTCTTTTCCCTGGTAGTTCCAAACTTTGTATTCATTTCCAACCTGCATTCTTGGAGCTGTGATCGCTGTCACAAAGTGGACTCCATCTGAAATGCCACAATACAAACTGTCACAGTGAATTTTCGAATTCTGTGATACTGTGATTTCAATTTCAAAATAGCGAGAAACAGGAAATTAACTCTACCGTTGAGCCACTCCAGTTGTGTCGTTGTTGGTGCGGCTACTTGAGCAATCATCTTTTTATGCTTCTTAATTTCCCAGACCTCTACTTTCCCGTGAGCTAAGTTTCCGAATCCACACAGCAGTAGAAGATTTCCTTGAGGATTAAAATAGACAGCGTTTCTGGCTACAACTCCCATGTCAAAAATCACCTCACACCTGGATTTTAAAAATCGAATTCGTTTGTAAAAGTTGTATAAGTTTCATTTTTGATACAGAATTCGAAGTTTCAAGTTTCCATACTTTGTGTTCATCAACGCAGCTTTCGTGTGAGGCATTTTTCCACTGATAATGGCGAATTCTGACGAGCTTGGGCTCCACTCGGCAGCGTGGATGACTGCAGAATCGCTTTCCAAAGTAATGACAGCCGTCTCCCCTACAAGCAATCGATTTAATTTAAATTGGCCCTAATTGAATACTTCCTTAATCAAATCAGTAACTTATCTAGGTACCTTTAATATCCAGGTAGTGGAGCATTGTTTTTCCGTAGTAAGATTGTCCTGTTTTATCTACGTCGGTAGAAGTGATCAATAGCACAGCGTTTCCTTTCCTGTTCCATTTAATCTCCACGCGATCAGCTTGGAAGAAAGTTTTAGAAGCCACAGTATTGCTGAAATCAGGATATCGAAATATCCTCGCAAATGAAGGCTCGTTGTTTTTCGACGCTGTAAAGAGAAGTCCAAAAATCAAATAATGATTGAACTTAAATGAAGTATCGAATTATTTCGAAAAGGAATCTTTACACGGAATAAAGCAGCAAACATGCGACTTTCCCGTTCCAGGAGAAACCGAAAACTTGGCGATCTTCAGAGTGTCTGGAGTTTTGCACGCAGTTCCTTTGAATTCTGGAGCTTCACTGAAGATGATGGAATTGTTCGAAAGCCTCGCAAAGATTTGTTCATCGCCTGAGAAGCAGCAATCTGGATAATTCACTAATTTCAGGCCAAACACAACCTTAGATTCTTTGTCGGTCGACCAGATCCTGAAGTTATCTTTCGCTGTATCAAAAATGAAATTATTAAAATTACTCCACCCACTCAAATATCTACAATCAAAGTACCACCCACTTTGGCTAGGATTGTTCCATTCCACAAGATAACCTCCATTTGGCGACAAATTCGCCAACAACATCCGCTGATTTATGGAGGACCGCAATCGACCATCTTTGGCATCGTACAAATTCACCCTAAAAAAATTCACGTTTTTAAAACTTTTTATAACTTCAAGATAACGTTAACGTTATCGCGATTGTACGTCAACTCACCCCGTGTTGTTTGCGACAGCCACGAGGTTTCCATTTGCAGAGACAGACGTGAACCGACACTCCTGGTTGTCAGCCTGGAATTCGGTCCATACCTGCAGGGACGGTGGTCCCCTGAGTGCGTACGTCCCCGAAGTGTCCTTCACTGCAAAACAAACCACACCCCCTCAGGAAGCGAACCAAAACAATTAATAAATTGACAGACGGTGGTTTACCGAGAAATGTGCTCGTAGCCGCCATCGTTCCAAATGACTTGGGAGTCTCAACCTCCCCGCGAGCCCACCCGCCACTTTCAAACTCCCACTCTCAGTCCCACCCAGATTCTTCCTCACCACCAGACGTAAATAATTAACTTGGAGGAGTTAATCACAGTTAACTAATTGTCTGAGAACTTACCTGATCGAGATTTCGAAGGATGAAGTCCTCCGTTGAGTGTTCGCTGCTCCTGGCCGCCTTCGCCACCTGCGTCCTTTCCGTCATGGGACAAATGACAGCTGCAGTAAGTAAATACTGTGTTTAAAACGAGCTGATGAGTTTAAATTGTGATTAAGTCGTTAACTGTGGATAACTTGTGGTTGAAGGATCTTAACCTGGCACCCGACGTCAGTGAGGACTACCCAGTCATCTTCAACATCATCTTGTTCCTCTCCGTCTCCTTAATCTTAGCACTGATCGCTATAAGTGGTGAGTATTCGGAAAATTCGGATAGAAAGTTATTTAATTGGTTTGTATTCCGTAACTGAGAGTGAATTGTGTTTGTGTGTGTGTAGTGGCTATTTCGACAATGGACCCTGGCAAAGACTCCCTCATCTACAGAGTCACGTCTGCTCAGCGATTCAAGAAGGACAATTAAGCAACTTACCTCTCATAATTCTGTGTTATGTTCTTATGTTTAGAATTCTGTAGAAACTCAATTCAACTCACCTTGATCATCTTGATTATATCCTGAGTAGTCCGATAAGTTCCGTCTGTCTTCTTCTCATTCAAACACATTCCATATTTCGATTAATTGTTTACTCGAACTCATGAGTACTGTAAAATCTAAAGTGCAACTACAGAAATACGTTAAAACAATCCCGCAGAATTAAGTGTAAGAGAAAGGGCGTATGAATTAGAAAGTAGAAGTGTGGAGAGAAATAAAGTCTAGTCGTTAGTTTTACAGTTCCCTTGAATAGAGGTTTTTATTTATTTGTTCGGAACTACTTGGCAGGAGCGTAGTTGGGTGTGTATAAAATAGACTCAGGTTTCGAGACCTGTTACACGCAAACAAAGGTTACATCACGTCGTTCTGAGGATGCGGAGGGGAAGTCTTAAGGCGTAAGGGTGTGTAGCAAAAATAGTTTGCATAAATTAACTAATAATACGGCAAATCACGAGTGTCACGAGTCGAGGAGACTTGTGTGATTTAGGCGTAGGCGAGGCCAGCTGGGGCAGCAGCGTATCCAGCGTAGGCGGGTTGAGCGTAGGCTGGAGCGGCGTGGGCGTAGGCGGGTTGGGCGTAGGAGGTCTGGAGGACTGGAGTCTGGATGTTCTTCACTCCTGGGTAGGAGACGGGGACTCGCTGGACTCCCTGGACGGCAGTCTTGAAGAGGGCGGGGGTCTCGACGACCTTTCGGTGGATCTTGGTGGCTGGCTCTTGGATGTCGACTTCCTGCTCCGTTTCGATTGGTCGGGTGACGACGATTCGTCGGGTGGTGATTCGCTCTCCTCCCTGGAGGTTCACGTTCTCGAGGGATCCGGCGACGTCGAGGACGGAGGCGGAGTTGGGGGCTCCGTTCTCTCCGAGCACTTCGGTGACGGTGCCTCCCTTCGCGGACAACAACTCGAGGAGTCGCGCTTGGAGTTCAACGGGCATTTGGGGGATGTCAAGTCGGGCTCCCTGTGGGGGTCCTTGTGGCTGTTGGGGGGCGGCCTGCTGGGGGGCTCCTATAATAAAACACATACGGGGTGAATTGAGACTCACGCACTCTCTCATCTGTTTCTTCTTCTTATCGTTAGTTACCTTGTGGGGCTCCGGCTTCGATGACGTCAGCGTCGATGTTTCGTGCCTGTGGCTGTTGTTGTTGTTGTTGTGGAGCTGGTCCAGCGTTGTATTGTTGTGGGGCTCCTTGTGGTCTCAATTGGAGAGGTCGGAGTCGTGGAGCTGCAAACACCCAACACTCTCGTGGTCAAATGAAAGAAACCAAGGGGAGATGTCATTGGGGGAAGGGAGGGGGTGGTTACCTGGAGCTGGTCCTTGTGGCTGCTGTTGTTGTTGTTGTTGTGGGGCTGGTCCAGCGTTGTATTGTTGTGGCTGCTGTTGTTGTTGGGGTTGTTGGGCTGCAAAGGAGTTGACAAATCGGGCGTCATTGTTGAGGAACTCAGAGAGAGTGAATTGTTGGACATCCTCTCGAATGTCATTGCGGAAGTTACCTTGTTGTTGTTGTGGGGGTGGTCCCTGGGGTTGTGGCTGTGGGGGTCCTTGTGGGCCAGCAGATCGCTGGAACTCCTGTGGCTGTTGTGGTGGGGGTCCTTGTGGTTGTGGGGCTGGAGAGACATAATCAGATGATAAGTGAACTTATCCTTGGGACTTATCATTGTGGGTGGGTGGGGGCGGTTTACCTGGTCCGGTTTCGATTCCTCGGGCGAGGTTGGCTCGGATTTGGGCAGCGGAGGAGACTCCGGGTCCGTCGATGATTTGTCGGGCGTTTCCGTATCGGACGACTGGGGCGAGTTGTTGGTAGGTGGTGGGGGTCAAGACGGAGGGTCCCTACAAACACAGTCGGCCTAATTAGTCTCAGTTCGCCTCATTAAGTGAGCGTCCTCATTAAGGAGTTTGTTAATGAGGCCTCGATCGAAGTTATTGAGAGAGAGAGAGGAGTTGGCGAGAGAAGTTGTGGGCGACCTTCAGTCGACAATCAATTAATGAAGAGGAGAGTCGAATTCCCTTTCACTGACCTTTTGGACTTTGGAGATGGGTTGGTTGAGTTCGAGGGTGGCGGATCCAGCTGGTCGAACGATGATTCTGTGTTCGATGTCATAAAAGTCCTTTCGAAGAGCTGGTCGTCGAACCTTCACTCGTCGGTTGGTCACTGCTGGGGTCTACGCACAAATTACCAGGCTTAGTGTTGACCTTGACGCACACAGTTACCTTTCCAATGATCACTCCTTTCACTTACAGCGACATCGACGAGGTGTTGCTTCACTCCTTGGGTGTAGGCGAGCTTCGTCACTGGAACATCAGCGTGTCCAGCAATCTGGACTGGAACTTGGGTGTTGGTGTATCCAACCTTCTGGGTGACAGCGACGGCTGGAGCAGCGGCGTACTGGAGAGCTGGAGCGTGAGAGTATTGCAGAGCTGGAGCGGCTTGGGCGTACTGGAGGGCTGGAGCAGCCTGGGCGTATTGGTAGGCTGGAGCAGCTTGAGCGTACTGGAGAGCTGGTCCGGCTTGGAGAGCAGCCACAGGTTGAGCTGGTCCGATCTTAAGATTAAGAAGAAGGAGACGGTGAAGACGCTGAAAGGGGAGGAGTTAAGGGACGGAGTTGGGGGCTTACGGCGAATCCGGGTTGGAATCCGGTTCCTCGGAAGGTGACTCCGGCGGGGTTGGCATAAGAGTAGGCGGCGAGGGTGGGGGCTCCGGGGGTGGCGGAGGCCGCGGCCAGGAGGCCGAGAACAGCGACGAAGCACTTCATGTCACACTGCCAGAAGCTCAAGTAAAGTTCCAAGAAGACGCGTGCGTTGTTGTTTGAGGTTGTTGGTGAGTTGGTTGTGAATGATTCCTCTCCTCGCCGTCCCCAGCCGCTTTTATAGTCGCCGTCCCTTCCTCCACAGCCAACGCCTCCCTCCGTCGTCCTTATCACCTCACACAACCCCCCACCTTATTCCTCCATCCATCCATCCATCTCCATCTTCCTCTTCATTGCTCTTATCTCTCTCCTCACTTGTTACCGAATTAAAGCGAGGATAACAGGATGATAACCATCTCGTCATCATCCAAAGCTACAAGATAAGCCATCTTTTAATTCATCACCATTGTAGTACCATTAAATTGATTATCGATCTTGTAATAGCATGTAATTGAGTATTGATTAAATTAGTTATTATTGCGTAAGCTTTGTTTGGTGCTTGGTCGTTTTAAATCGGAGCGTGCCATTCATTGCAGGTCGTTGGTGTTTAATAATGGTCGTAGTTTTGTTATGAGGATAAAGAGATGCAGATGCAGGTGAGTGGAGGAAAACGGGAATCGATTTGGAGCAATTAGAGACGCCCTCAATTGCCCGTTTATCGTTCTGACTTCGCTTAATGACACTCATTTGGCTCCTTGCTAATTTCCAATCACCTCATCCCTTCAATTCAATCGCAGCAGCCTTAGGAGACGCGTGACGTCGAAGGTGAGAGAGCCTTAGTTAATCGCTCCCAGCCATTCCGAAGACGAATTTGGGTGTGACTCTCACTCTCTTCATTCTCTTTCGCGAATTCCTCAAAGATTAAGTGAACTTGAAATCTCATCTCTACACAATTGGGCCACTTTTGCGTATCCTCCAAAGTGAGACTCTGAGTGAAGGACGCTTTCGAAACCCTCTGCTAATTAATAGCTCATCCATTCATTATGATCATCATTAGTTCTTTGGTATTGCTGCAGATTCATTAATCCCAAGAATGCACCTCGGGAGTCAATGGCAGAGGCTGCAGTGGAGCAGAGAATAAAGGACGCCTTCTGGGAAGTCGACACTTAATTAATCACCATCAAAAGCTGAGCAGGAACAAAGGAGATCGGCTACCGTTAAGGGATTAAAGGATTATTAATTAAGGCTGTTGGTTATTTGGTGGTGGTGGTGACAAGTAAATTGATCTATTAGTGGAAATATTAATTAAGGGACTTGTGTGAAGTATTAAGTAAAAGTGAGGAGGTAGTCTCGTCCCGTGTAACCCAAACGATGAACACTATTGTCCACAATAATAAAGTTATGAAACTTCAAATTGCATTTTAATCTCCTCGCGAATCTCCACACCGGTTTATTCACTTGTGCATTCCACACTCATTATTATTTATTGTGATTAACATTCTAACAATCACATCTCTCCACTCTGTTGCATCATCATTCGCTGCATTTGGTTTAAAGTCCCCATCACACATCATTCAGACTGAGATTGAGAGTGTAGACACAGTTGATCAGTCCCTTTTTACTTTTTGCATGCGTCTCCTCACAATAATGGAGAGTTCCTTATGAGAATGAAATATATATTGAATGTTGGGTGAGTGAGTGAGTGAGCTTCCATAAATCGACAGCACAGGGTCTCACAAAAAGAAAGAAGGCCCAAGTGTGTAAAAAATGAAATCAATAATAATCAATAATTGATCTCCTGTTCTCTGTGTTCTTGAACTCGCACATTTATTAAATTCACTCATTCATACACACACACGGCCTTTGCTGCCTTTCGGCTGATGATATGCTTAAGTCTTGAGTCTTGAGGAAATCCAAATGAAATGTATACACGTCTAAAAAGAGGAGATTGGCCACAACAAAGGAGCTTTTAAGTATTTTAATTAAAACGTGTGGATTTAATGCGATGGGATTTCATGGGCGATCAGATCAGGTAAACGCAAAAGTGTAAGCCACTTGTGTGTGTGTTGAAGACTTTGAGTTAAGTTGCATTAGGTTTTGCTTTGTGAATGAATGAATGGATGACAGGCATCTCTCAATCTCTCCACAGGTAAATTCTCTGTGAGATGCATTGTTGTCGTTGAGAGATGAGATCATACATACAGCAGAGATGTCCACTTGTTTAACATGGTTCGCTTTGCAGTTGCAATCTCCTAATCTAGAAGATCTAGAATACATTTAGAATCCATCTAGATGAGAACATGATCTCTAATGTGTCTCTGTGTTTCTTTTGGTGGTGGGATAATAATAGGAGAGTCACACAGTGATGGGTTAAGCTTTGACAAATCAAGTTATTAAAGTAAACGCTGCTGCACTTGGATGAGAGCAACTCTGCTCCTCCTGCCTCCAATTAAAACGTGAGACTCACACGTTAGGTAGCATTTGAATGTGGACGGGGAGGGTGGAGGGTGCGTCCTTCCCCTCCTGCGTCCTCACTGACCTTATTCGAAACAGATATCGTCCATAAATAATCCCCATTGCGTAACCTCATCTGCTCTTGATGTTCTGCATAATAACCTCATCTTGTCTACCTCCCCACAGGTCATCACTTCATCGACATCCATCCATCGATTCACTCAGCTCTCAGCTAAGCTAAGTCCGTCATCCTCTGAGCAAACAACGAGAAGCAATTAATAAAGTTCAATAAGCTCCCTCCCTCCCACCTCAAACCTGTTTCACCCTTTTTGCATCTCTCCACTTTCATCAGACGTCGTAAATCTGAGCCACGGGGAATGTCACATGAATATGAAATATGATTGAAAGGGAAAGGTAGGTTGCCTCCTGGTGCGATTTGATCCAGTCCTTACGGTCATCCTTTATTATACAATCACACCTCTCCAGCCTCAACCACCCAAATTAAGTGGAGCATTCGATTTCATTCATTTCTTAGTCTTTGTGTTTAACTCGTTGGTCACGCTGCAATTTTTATGTCGTCTTTTTGTGAACTTGTGAGAGCGAATAAAAGTGCAGCAAATGAGATTTGCATTTGCACTTCTGGATTCCTGTTTCTTTGTCTGCTGTGTCACTCATCACATCCTCATTACTCCAATTGATATTTGATAGTACAGAATAAGTCTGATGAGGAATTAAGAGCAAATGAACGCCGCTTAGCAGACGCCCCGCAGTTGAGTGTCAGAATAAATCGCAATTACACACGAGTTTATGCAACAATAAGCGAAATTGCAACAATAAAAATGGGGAGAGATGTTTGAGAAGGCCTTGCGGAGACTTCCTTCCTTCTTTGTGAATGGAAACGCATCTGAGTGATTAGGTAAGAGTAAAAAAGAAGTAAAAGCTGGCAGACAGGTGAGGTGACGGTTTTAGGCCAACTGCATTCAGCCGTCCATCTGCTCCATCATTTCCACATGCTCCTTACTTAAGCGTCCATCCTCGGACGAAGTGAAGGCGAGTGATCCACAATCGACAGATCGACACTCAATCGCAGCCTTCCTTCTCACTGGCATATCAGTGACAACTGACTGCCATCCTCGTGAGAACCTTCACAAGGTCACCCAAAGGGCGGATCCCTCCATCCGTCCGTCCAACATCTTCAACCACACTTAAAACTAAGTCTCTCCATTCGTAATTAAGTCTGCGTGAAAATGTGTGAATTATGAGACGTGAGCAGCGACGCGTGCCAACAGTTTGTCTAACGTCACAATATTGTGAATCTGCATGTGTGCTGCACTTTGCATACTGATGAGCCACACACACACGATTAAGTGAATGGCACAAGTCAAGTTTCTTCATCAGCTTTGGAGTGTAAAAGGAGATCGAGAGATGCACTTAAGTCGACCTCCATCAATCCAATTGTGATTTACACCTGCATCAATTGGATTATGGCTGAATTGGCTAAATATTTGCACAGTCCATTGAGATGAGGAAACATTTGAGTGAGTTCGGGTGTCTCATCGAAAGGAGATTAAAATGTGGCAGCTTAATTGAATATTATCGAATATTATTATCGAGAGAGAGAGAGAGAGAGTGGAGAGAGATGGACAGGGTGGCCTCCCTTCACATTTGTGGCATTTAATAATTCCTCTAATTGGTTCACGCCTTCCATCCCTCCTGCTCCCTCATACAACTCTGCTCCTCTTAATTGGACCCAATTCATAATCATCATAACTACTTTGCCAGTTAAAATCTGAGCTCCTCTGTCATCATTTCGATTCCTGAAATCTGAAGTAATATGAACAATCAGAGGGGAGAGATAAGAAGGAGCAGGAGTGACAATAAAATGAGTGAAGAAACATGAAAGGTGAGTTCGGAAGGTTATTATTAAAGGATCAATGAGAGACGTGTTCGTTTCTTGTTCTTTATTGGATGTCTTTGTTGTAATTAGAGGAATTTCATTTTTTAATAATTGGATGTCATGATCTCTGATGATTATGAAGAAGTTGTCGTCGTAAAGAGAGAAGTTGTTCATGAGGAGGGGAACTTTTTTAATGTTAACTCAAAGTGGATCAAGAGGAGATGCAGTTTGAGTTGCAAGGGAGTTGGCCGTGGTGCTAATTAAGAGTGGACTAATGATCCCCTTAATCACCCACATTTGCCAACTCACCTCAATGTCAACTCACACCGTCCTCATTAAGTCATCCGCAGGACTTAACTAACCGAGGCAAAGTCCTCTCCAGATTTTGCACGCAGTTAAATTTAAATGAATCGAGAAATTATGAATAATAATTGGAGATCAATTAAGATGATGGCGAGTGAATAAGAATGAGAGTGTAAGTAGTTTAAGTCGTGACCTGTTCCTCCACACGCCAATTAACTCTGCCTTATCAAACTAATCCATCTCCATCGAAAAAACAACAACAACAAGAAGAAAAGAAGTAATAAACAATTAAGGGATTCTCACATTACCCTTGCATTCCTAAACTAATTTATTGCAGTGGTCCCCAGGCGGATTCCATCCTCCACTTAATCTCTACGCATAAATTTGATTGCACGTGCAAATGTGTTTCATTGAGTGAGTATCGATGGATAAACGGACGGAGAGGTTTAAATTAAGAGGAGGGTGGGTGGGTGGAGGTGTTTGGTTAAAGTTCAATGGTCATTCTTCGTGTTAAGATTAAGTTGGGAAGAGTATTGTGCAATGATGTGAGGTTGTTGTGTAAGGGATGAAAGTGATACAAAAGGTTTGTTTGTTCGACCACGAAACATTAAACATTTATTTGTGAGAGATCTTAAGGACAGCGACACACCCTGCGACTCCCTTCACACACATTCCTCTCCTCGTCCACCTGAACTCCTCAGCATCTTCAACCACCACCTTAAGAATTTACTTAAGGCTCCTTGCTACTTACTCATTAAAAGATCAGAGCGACTGCGGAATGAGGCCAACCGTCGTTTAGTAGATCGACGACATTGACTTTCCATAACCCTCAACGTCCATTTTTATGTCTCACTCACTCACTCACCCTTTATTAAACATATTCTGCTCCTTATGATCTAGATCATTTTTATTTAATCGCACCCATCGATCGACTTAATGAGCCAGCAGTAACAACAACAACTCCTCCTCGATCTCTTTTGTTAGATAACTGTGTGTGTGACAGGCTAATTGATAACTTCGTCCCTCCGACTACTCCGTAAACAAATAACCAGATTTATCGCCAACATCAATTACTCTCAGTGCCCCTATGCATTCACATTCTTATTTATTCATCCAATTATTACCACCCAATTAATTAAAGGGGAATTTTAAGACTTGACAGCAATGACAGCGTTTGCAACGGACAAGTCGGTTCCGAGTGTTTCGACGGTTTAGACGTCGCCGTCTGTCTTCGCCGACAAAGGCCACGGTACCGGAGGAGACCAACTTTTGAACCGTCTTGTTCCAGCAGAGACGGAGGTTCTTCGGGAGCCTCCGCCTCTGCTGGCAGTTTTGTGATGTGCGGAGTGCGGAGACGCCAAATGAAGCAGAGTTGAAATGCAAATAAGAATGAATGCGCGTGGAGGTTTAATCTGAGGAAATCTTTATTTCTGAGTCTCTGAGCTGCTTAACCTTCTTGAGGAGCAGGGGCAGGTGGTGCTGCGCTGGCTGGAGCAAATAGAGCAGCTCCTCCGGATCCTCCACTTCCGCCAGCCGGAACCTCCGAAACTGGACCTTCTGGAGCTTCTGGAGCAACTGGAGGAGTTCCTCCGGAGTTGTCAGCAGTGGCGATGGCCAACTCGCCTCCTTCAGCGGTTACTTTTTGTACCGTCTTGTCTGCAGATATCGAAGGAGTTAGACTCTCTCTGTGCTTATCACTCGTGCTTATCATTTGTATTTCTTACCTGCGACTTTGTTGTTGGTGGCTTTGGCGATGGCCTTGTTTCCTTTGGCGTCCACTTTCTGCACAGCGACGTCGCGTGCAGCTCGGGAGGAATCGGCCTTCTGACAACTGGGTTTTTGACATCTCGCTGGTGGTGCCGGAGGTTTAGGTCCGGTTATCTTGGGAGGTGCGGGAGGCTTAGGTCCGGTGGGCTTAGGTGGTGCGGGCGCGGGCTTCTGGCAACTGGGTTTTTGACATCTCGCTGGAGGTGCGGGGGGTTTGGGTCCAGTTGTCTTGGGAGGCGCGGGCTTCTGACAACTGGGTTTTTGACATCCGGGATTCTTAGGAGGTTCGGGATTTAGAGGAGGGGAGGTGACGGTAGGATCGGACTCATCGAAGTTTGGAACGCTCCTCCTCTTGTACCGCAAGTCTACCACAACCAGAAAGGAATATTAGTGACCTCAGTGGGGGCTCTGCAGGTGGTCACGTGACCTGCGTGTCATGACATTTACGGTTGTTTGCGGATGCAGCTGATCCATCGGGATTGGTGGGCGTGTGGGCGTCGGGAGTCGCAGGACCTGAGGAAGAGGGAGCGGATTATTTGGGGGGACTCAATTCAACGGGGGAGTGGGAAGTTACCGTCGAGGGGGACTGCGACGGCGACGGAGGCCCCGAAGAGGAGGAGGAGGAAGGCGACAGGGCTGTTCATGTCGAATTCAGCTTCGGTGTCAGTCAACTGACCTCACCTGTCCATCGCCCGCTCTCTTATAGTCCCCCGCTAATTAACTAGTCCCTTTTGCTACTTAGTCCCTCCCTAATGACGCCATTACAATTGAATTAGGGAGGAGGGCGATCGGGTTCGTATTGCATTTATTTTAATTTTAATCTGCCTCCAAAAAGATGATTAGTTTGCATCATACAGACAACATGCCAGGAAGCCAGGAGATGCCAGTTGACAGTTGCCTGATACAAATATTTGTTCTTGCACTTGAAAATTTTGTTTTTCCTCATTAAGGCGAACTTAACATTCATTTTTATTTAGCAGGTATTTCTGATATTTGGGTAATTAATGTAGGAGTGAGATTAAAAATTACTCAACTACAATTAACGACTGGACGACCTCGCTTTTCATTTGTTGTTTCTGTCCAACTGGAAATAATTTACAGAAGCTTGGCTACTTGGCAAGCTGGTTGAAACTCGAAGAAGTCGAGGCACATCGTTAGAATTCGAGTAGTTTCATTCCAGATTTGTCTTTACACATGCCACAACTTCGTCCTTCCTTTTAAAGCTGTTGCAACAATGCAACTGGTCGTTTTGTGTTTGTCTCGTTGAGGAGCGATGAGGACTCAGACTGGAATTGTTTTCAGATATGTTTGTAAGTTTCTGAAAATGAGCTCTAATTTGTAAGTTTTTGTGAGAGGAGTTTAGTTTTAAAGTGATGAAAATCCCGAGTTTAATAAGCGCCGCAAGCGGAATGTTAATTTGGAGGACCCATTTGCATTTTTCCATATGTAAACGCAGTCCATGGAAAGTGATGTGAAACTGTGGAGGAGACGAGACTCCTGCGACTTGCGACATCCTCAACTTCAAATGCAGGGGAATGCGTGTGGAGGTTTGATCTGATGAAATCTTTATTCCTGAGCAGGAATTCCTGAGAGGGAATCTGTCTGGCTTGCTGAATCTTCGAGAGGAACTGGGGCGGGTGGTGCAGCGCTGGCTGGAGCAAATGGAACAGCTCCTCCAGCTAGAACATCCGAAACTGGAGCGTCTGCAGCAATTGGAGCTACTGGAGGAGTTCCTTCTGAGTTGTCAGCAGTGGCGATGGCCAACGCGCCTCCTTTAGCGGAGACGCTTTGCACCGTTTCGTCTGTGGAACTCACGGCAATTAGTCTACCGTTTTGTGTGTGCTAATCACACGTGCTTATCATTTTACCTGCGACTTTGTTGTTGGTGGCTTTGGTGGACGTGTTCGTCAAAGTGGAGAAATCTTGACGTGTACGTCACAGCGGAGAGAGCTTGACGTGTACGTCACAGCGGAGAGAGCTTGACGTGTACGTCACAGCG
>JAQGAD010001486.1:0-19187 GCA_034696625.1 Isotomurus palustris | reverse complement strand
GCTTCTTAGAAACGGACTTAACTTCAGTTTCTAAGGCTAATAATACACCTATGTGTCAAGTGATCAGTTATAATTCACATGGGCTGACATCATTAATAGTAGAAAAAAAGATTTTCTCATTTGGTTGCGAAACACATGAGATATCTCGATTAACAGAATTCAAAAAATTCTACACGCTGGGACTTAAGCATTTGCCATGCGTGGATTAAGGCTCGCAGTAAAATTCTGTTTCCAAAAGAGAAAATCGCCATCGCTTTCTATAACAGATTGCCTAGTTTGGTGATCCTAGTTTTTGAGCAAATTTTGACACACATAGAAAGACGGACGCGGACGAACGGCCGGACACTTTACGTGTTCCTGTAAGCCCAAATATCTGGGCTAAAAATGGGGGTGTGTGCATGTCGTGGAAAACTAAGATGTCTCCACGGAAGATGCGTAAGTACAAAATAATCTAGAAGATACTAGCAACCTTGTTTAAAGTCCAGTTAATATAAAAATTGTGTCTTGCGCAGGAAAACGCATCAGCTGAGGAATCGGTTTAATGCAGTTTACCAGTTCATGCTTACGCAAAGGAATTGGAAGATTGAGTTTATCTCAATTGAGTTTATCTCAACTTTCCTGCTTTGAAATATAATAGAAATTAGTTATTATATTTATTAAATAATGAAAACGAATTGAAGAAACGTGAAGTTCGACGGAGTATAATTCAATCGGTGACGGTGTTAAAAATATCTATAATGAATTAAGTTCAGAAGTATCGTCTGCGGACAGATTTCTTCTGGCTTGAGTTGTATTCAATCTGCAAGTTTCAACTTGAATAATCAAGTTTTTTATTAATTTAAGTCAAGGATGTTTTGAGAAGGTACTGTCTCACTTAGTGATCTTGTGTTTTTTGTTTTCATTTACTGATATATTTATTTTGGAAATTGTATGCTAGTAACTCCCATTTGTTAAAGACTTAAATAAAAATATAAGTTATTTTATGGATATGAATGTTTGAATCGCAGAACAGGTATGATTCTTTTATCGAACCTATAAAAAACTGATTTGGCTTGCATTTGCTGATTGTGAAAAAAATGGACGACATTAGTATGCAAATACGCTAGAAGTAAAATGTTTCCACGCAAGTATGTATGATAATTTAGCTGCAAAATATTTTTTATTTTTATTTGATTGATACACCTGCGAGTTAAATATGGATCAATAACTTACTCAACCGAACACTCATATCAAGCTTTATTTCAATTAATGGCCGGAACAAAATTGACTTTATTATCAAGAACAAAAATATTAAATACTGGCTTACTTACGTTAATTGAAATTACTTTCAAGAGAAGCTTGACGTCATCATAGTGAATCCTTTAGCAGCACAATTTGCTATTTGCCGTGATCTAGCATTACTCGCACCTTCAATTTTTTGAAATCCTTTGTTTTCTATTTGTGAATATGGTTATTCGTCTTGGCAAATAAATTTGCAATCCAACAATCAAATTCACTTCTTAATTCTTCACATTTTCAGGGATTTGAGACTTAGTTAATTTAAGTTTATATTAGCTTAAGTATTTTACATTAGAAATAAATTACAAATGTTTAATTAAGTCGTCGTTGCTAAGTGGTTAAGGGATACTTGGTCATTAACACTGAACGGCAACTGTTGGACCTTAAACAACAAATTCGTATATGTAGTGAGTTCATTGTTTAAGAAGATATTGCATGTTAAGTAAAACTAGCTAATTTGCCACAAAAACTAAGTCATCTCGCACCGGCTTGTCACTTAACGTAGCAAGCTCATCTGTTGAGAGACACTACAAGACATGCTAATGCACATCTGTTCAAAATTTGAAGTCAATTGGAAGCAGACTCGCGAAATCTGCTCAAAACAAAGTTTACAGTACTTCATAGAAACGCACTTAAGCTAGGTTTCTAAGGCCTGTAATGTACCTACGTGTCCAAATTGTTGGTTAGCATTATTAACAAAGGCTGATTTACTGATTTGGTTGTTAAATACGTGAGACAAGTTGATTAACAGAATCCGTCCAATTCTGTATGTTGGGACTTAAGCATTTGCCACGCGTGACCTAAGTATCAAAGCGGAATACTTTTTCCAAACGACACAATACCATAGCTTTTTCTAACATATTGCCAGGTTTGGTGGTCGCAGCTTTATTAGATTTAGAGAAATTTAGAACACATCCAGGATGACGGACAGACATAGGAACATATTACGTACTGCTATAAGCCCAAATACCAGGGCTAAAAACTTCCGCATTAGTCTCGTTCAATTTGGTATAAGAATTTTACTAGCAGAATTATATATTTCTAAACGAATAAGCTCTGTTAAAATACAAAATAGATCTGATTAAAGATCTCCAGACTGCGCACAATAATTTACGAAGTTTGTGACGGGTAATAACGCCAGTTTCATGCAGAAATAAAACGACAGCCAGGAGAAGAGAGATAGCCCAGACAGAAAATAGACTGTCTATGTCCTCAAGCTTGATATCTTTTCTTTCGGAATTAAAGCTTGTTGAAACGTTTCCTCTACTTTCTGAATTAAAAAATACAAGTTGTGAAAAGTCTTGGGAATCCTTCCAAAACTTCAGCAGTCCAGAGGTTCTAAACATTTCCATAAACTTAAGCATTTGTGGCCACATAAAGTTTGAAAACTTGGCAAATATTTGTTCTGTGGCAACCGGATTTTTAAGGCATTGACAGAAGAATTCGTTCTGCCCTTTATGGAGGAAATACTTTATGATATCGAGTTCTTTCCGCTTTCGATACGTTACAAGTCCGCTTTTATTCTTAGAATTCAAAAGTATCGTAGAAATCGGAATTTCACTTTCGAGGATAAAAAAACTTGTGGTGTCAAAAAGCCGTGGTTCTTTCCTTTTTGTGAAGTAACGGCGAAATGGGTAGCTTAAAACCGACAAATTATCTCGTCCTTGGGTGCTTCTACTTGGTAAAGTCAGTGAGTATCCATTATCTCGAACAAAGTTAACAATATCATACAATGGATCTACTTTTGTGGGAACTATTAAAGCTAAAGTTATATCATTTTTATAGATTCCGGTAATCAAGACAATGCAAAAGGTGTAAAGAATTAGGACAGCCGACTTTGTACTTCCACCTTGATCAACAATAAGTTTATACAAAACCGTAGAGGAACTGAGAAAGAATGACCAAACCGACGAAAATGATTTAAAACTTGAAGTAGTCAGTTCTTTTCGACATTTGTAAAATGTGCCCAGGAGGAGAGACGAAATAAAGCAAAGCCAAATTTTCCCAGATAGAGGAAAAAGAACTTAACCAGCGTAAATTTGGTTTGGCTTTGTGTAAGCTCACAGTAAAGCACACGTGAAACTTGAGTTCCAATGTAAAACTCTTTAGTATAGAACAGCATTGACTGAAAGACTTCATCCGGGTAGTCGTGCACTACAGAGGTAAGTATTTCCCCATGCAAGGTCCACATGATAGAGCTTCCAGGTTTATTCCATTTTGTGGTGAAATTCAACAAGCTTTGGAGATGCTGAACAAAATAAACTTCGAAATAACAAAATGATACTTCAGTCTTGTGACGTCTCTGCAGGCATGACGGGTATGGAAGCAAATTTCCTTCTGCTGGAATATTTAAGAGAATTTCAGGAACGATAGAAATAGACTTCAATAGATTTGTGTTATCCGGATATTCCTGAAAAATTGACAAGAATGGGGAATTCACATTTTGTGGCCTCAGACATCTCCAACCGTATCGAAGTGTTGGATAAAGAGCCATGGATGGAAATCCGGGTGAGCAAAAGGAAACATTATAATCTGCACAAGATTCGATATGCAAATATACACGGAAAGCAAAATTAACATAGTTAAATATTGTTGGCCTGCAATTCCTCAGCACAATCAAAAAAATTGACCTGGGCCAATCTTCAAACGTGTATGAATTGTGTACAATGTAGTTGAGATTAGCATTAGCTTGAGAATGCAAGTTTAGATCCAGGAATATGTTAAGAGTACACTGTTCTTGGAATTGTACATGAGGTTGCACAACTGAAGTGTTTGTGGCGCTCCAGATTGTATACACATAATGGGAGTCAAGATTTGAAACAATTATGCTACTTGTAACGAAATTATTGTAGTTGTCGGAAACAAATTGTTTGATATGAACTGTGCAGTATAACTGAAGTGTATTGGGGCTAAATTTGTAGTTGGTACATGAAATAAAATTTAGGGACGAAATCACAAGTAAAAATTCACTTAGCATTGCAATATTGTTTGAGCTTTAAAGATTAGCTCAAATGTTTAGGCTCCAGATGAAAATTAAAAGTTCTCTTACTATCAAATCGCTCTCTAGAATACGACCAAAGCTATCTGTTATCAAAAAGAAATTATCAAGATATCTAAACGCTATTATGAATACAGGAATATTTCCAATTAAGCCTATTGGAATGCTTTTAAAGTTTTGACGGATGCATGAAGAATGAATTTGCCAAGTAAATTATATAAAATTAAATACTAAGAACAAAATGTTACAAAGCAGTTAATGCTTAATGATGATCTCCTTTCTCTCCGAACTTCTGAACAATAAAAGTAAAAAATCTAACTTATATCTTTCATTATTTCATTTGGCAGTTAAGTCATTTGCCTTACACATTCAGCAAAATTCAGCGTCGGTCTATACAAGAGATGAGTCCATCGGTCACATAATTTAACACTAGCATCAATTGATCGCTCAGTACCTGCTTTCTTACATAGGAATTTTTAGGGGTGAAACCCATTTTGGCTCGTTTCATTGTTTTGAATATATACTAATAACCTAATGTTGAAGGTTCAATGCAGACCTTGACCTTTTTTATGACCATTGGTTTACTTCACGTGACGCATCGTTGGCAGTCTAAGAAGTGCTGTTCCGGTAATAAAAAACTGTGTCTTTTCAGATCAGATGTGTAAGATATGTTCTTACAATTAGTGGGCATGATATCTGTAACTGTGACAATTAGCCTTGGAAGGATTTTACCACACTACGTAGCCAGAGAGTGTGCGCGAGTGGATATACATTTTATACATACAAAACTAGAAACTTGGCTTCGGTTTCACTTCTTTGTTATTTGGGGCATGGACTTTTTGTTTAGAAAACAAAAAACCTTTTACGTTATTACTCTCATTTCTAATTTTTCACTCAGCATTTAATCTTCTAAAGGTTAAGTAATGAAATCAGCCTTTCATGTTCAATTTGTTTTATTATTTTAATAAAGCAAATGAAACAGAAGTCGCTCAAATCAAAAAATTCGCGTGAATGTTTTATTTTGAGAGGATATTTTCTTCAATTTTCGATCAAAAGTCAAAACTCCATATTTTCTAATCATACTGGAAATTTTCATCATCAGAGCCATTTTCAAGTTATTCAAAAACTTTCCTAAACTTTAATTTGAAACAGAAAGAGCTGATATTTTTCATCATGGTCACGTTGGCAATGATTTCATGTGCTTGCATTTTAATCCCACTTTTTGGATGGCTGAACATTAAATTTTGAAAAATTTCTTCACCATACCTTTCCGAAAGCTATTCCCCTTTGAAATGCAATTTCCCGTTTTCCAAGATTTCACGTGGTTCGGGAGCGTGATAACCTTTTGCATGCTGTGCTTATACATAAGCTTTAGCATCGTTTAAAGAATTTCGAAATCCTCACGCTACACTAAAATGAATCCATCTTAGCTGAACAAAACCTGTCTGTATCAGCAATCTTGAAAGTAGTTACATTGTGAGTTGTTAAAAATATCTATATAATGTTTGAAGTTTAAAAGCATCCTGCGCACACAACAGTGGAGACAGCATTTCCTCTGACTTGAGTTCTATTGAATATGCAGGTTTCGATCGAAGTACTCTAAATTCTAAGAAATTTATTAAAGTACAAGTATAAGTACTCAAGTACATTATGAGAATTATTTATTCTTAGCTTTATTCAAATCATTGTAATGTTTTTTTTTAAACTCTTTTTTTTTCCTGCCCGGACTGTAGGATATCCGTCTGACAATCGCGATTATATTTTGACTCGCTTAATTATTTTCAAATGTTTATTGTAACTTGCTACGCTTTGTAGCCACAAAGTGTGCAAGAAGGGATATTCAGTTTTTACATGCGGACGAATAGAAAGTCAGCATCGGTTTCACCTCTTTGTTACATTACTCTACATAGGTATATTAATTTTCGATTTGTACCAGCAAAACCTGTGCAGAATAGAGAAAGAAGCCACATATCACAACTTCAGTAAAGAAGAAACCTTTTATATTATTGCTCTCACTCTCATTATTAATTTTTTACTCAGCATTTAATCTCCTAATGGGTAAGTTATTGAAGTGGTCTTACATGTTTAATTTCTTTTACTGCTATTTGCACCTCTCATGTTCAGTTAGCAGTCAACAATGGAATTATTAAAAGTCTTTTTTCATACTGGTTGGCTTTTAATTGTTCTTTTATTATTTTACGGCGTATTCTTTATGCTGGTATCTGATGAGTCGCCATGCACAAATTACGTTTTCCTCTTGAAACGTAGCTCACAAAATGGGTGCCTCTGCGGTTTCGGCCCGTTTTACCCCTAAAACACATTCGGTTTCATTGTTTTAAACGCAATAATGGAATTGGTCTTGACCAGTAATACAAAATGTTCACAATATTACGATTACGGTAGCTCTAACTGACGCAGGGAAACATTGAATTCGGATTTGGAATAATATTTGTCCAAAGAAAGTTTACTGTGGTTTATGACAATACTCACAGAATATTCTTTCGATCACAATAATATTGACTCTTTCCATATTTCCATATTTCGGATTCCACAAATAACATGTTTAATTGATAAATTAAATAGAAATACTTCCCATTGTTACGTTGAGTTAAGTCTAATTGGCAGTAAAGGCAACACACATTCATGTCACAAACTGGAGACAAGATTGTGGAGCAGGATATATATATGCTAAAGGGAATGAAAAAGTATGCTATACCTAGTCGAATGACTTGTTGAATAATAGTCATTAAGATGAAACGCGAAAATGCCTTGTAAACAAATTGTTTCCATACCATTCTTCAGAGGAGTGATAATATTCTGCTTGTTGTGCATTTAAACACAAGTTCGTGCATCATCAGAATAACTTTTTAATCATTACGCTGCACTAGAATAAATCTGTCTTAGCTGAAGTGATTAAAAATAGGTTTGTAATTTTCTGCAATCATGCAGATACTAAATGTCTCAGTTTGTCACTACCAAGAAAAAGGGCAGGAATTAGATGAGCACACAAAACTCAGGAGTCTGACTGAATATGAGAACTACTGCATTCTCACTCAACTGACTTGTTATTAAATAAGCAGAGTAAGTTGAATGAACGAATAAGAATGCCCAAGTAAAAACATTTTTTATGGATATTGAATTACCACTGATCTTATTAATGTCCTTTGTATGATGAAAGTTATTGTTAATTTAAGCTGTGTATCACACCAATAGCTGTAATAATTATGCCGAAATACAATGATTGGATTTTCGATGGCATTTCATACAAAAAACCTCAGAATAGATGAATTCAGTCATCTTCAGCTTCTATATAGATAATTAATACACTCAAGCAATGAAGCATCCTTACACATCACAATTTGGGATTCCATTCATTAATATATTCACATTTGGAAAATCTCACAACACCGATGCATGATGGAAGAAAAGCATGCAATTTATTTAACTCGCGGATCTAGATTTGTAGATTGCATTATTTTGTTCAGTTTACAATATTGACGAATATTCAAGTCAAACTTGCTCAGCTGCATTATTAAGACTGTAATTATCACATTTGTGTAGCATAGATGAGGTATAGTTTTTATTCAATTCAAACCACAGGAAACTATTAAGGAAAGAAAAGCCCAAGCTTGGCATACATAAAACATTTAATGCATTGATTTTATATCAGAGTTGAGTACGATCACCATTTGCTCGTATCCACTTTACTTTTGTATGACTTGCTTCATGATAATTGATATCGTACACAATTTAAATCATCTGATATTGCTGACTTTTCCATCCACATTACATTTATGTAATTAATTATTTACTTATTTCTCCAATTATATATTCCCGTTTGACTGTAGATAATGAATTCCATTTATGGTCCAAACTCATTTCATACCTTGCTGGTTTCTCAATTAAAACAATATAAATGAAGAGCTGACACAAAATTATAGAAACACTTAAAATCTTGAAAGTTTATGAATTGATTTTATTCTTTCATGTAAATGTTAATGGTCCACGGAAGTCTCATCAAATGAACCATAAACACTTTTTATCCACAATTCTAACTAATTTTCTCACCTTTACCTTAGCATAACTGTGCAAGACTTCAAAAGCATATTTCTTCGTTTACTAAAATATAAACCATCCGCACCTGATTTAATGTCTGTAGTCGTGTGGTGGATTGTAACTTATTATTTGGGGGGATTTATTTAAAATGTTAATATTTTAACTAACTGTAATAAATAATACTAAAAGATATTTGTTGGATTATTTAAGTTGATCAAATGCTTGCTTTTTTACATACCAGCATATCGTGTACTGAAATGCTGAGCACAGGAATTCGATAGCAAGCAGTTATATTTTAATGGAGAAGTTGACTAAAATAACTCAAACTAGTTGAGTCATTTTATTCTCACGACATTCAGCATTTTGAGATTGAAATAAAGAATGAAGTCATAACTGGCTCACTCAGTTTCAGTTTCAATCTTGAGTTCTTTGAGGAGCTTTGTCTCTTGTGTACCTTTGCCTTTGGTCAACATTTTCGAAAATAAAATGGGAGCAACTATTTTGTTTCTGTGGTTGCCTCTTTTGTGCTACTTGACGTTGGTCACTGCAGCTCCGTCGGTCTGTGTGGATCGTACTCCAATGGATTCAAAAATCAAAAAAGGCAAGTTGAGAGTCGTTATATTCATTCATTTCTTATTCCTAATATTTCTGATAGACAGTTTAAAGTAAATATAATTGGACCTGATTATAGTTTCCAATATGTCTTTTACACTGGAAAAGTGCCTGTTGAGGATTTATTAGAATGAATTTATTACTTATTTTGTAGGCATCACATTTAATGTGACAGAAAACTGCCTGAGTTCTCGCCACTTAACTGTTGAGCAAATAGAGAGCTCCCATTTCGACATGGGCGAATCAACTTGCGTTGAATTGTTCGAAGATTTCGACTGCTCCAATGATGCATTCGTTTTCACGGGAGAATTTGCAAAGAAGCATTTTTTGAATCTGAAGTATTGCTCATCTGTAAGGACATGCAAGAAGACACAAATGGAGACCAAGTGTTCTTCTGGACCATCACAGGAATACAATATGGGATTCTCAACCACAGGTGAATTACAACTATTATGCTTTGGATTAAAAGGACAACTAGACAAACACGTTTATGCTAACTTCTGTGATTTAAAATTACTTTACAGGAGGTCTGGAGTCCTTCACAATAATGAGTGAAGAGTGCAAAGAAGTTCCTTGGACGAAATCGCAGAATTTCAGGATGGTTGCTGACACTCTCCAGGATGGAAGTTGCATTCAGTTCTTTTCAACTGCAGATTGCTCTCAGTCGAAGATTCAACTCACTCCTCAGTTCATTGGTGTTGTGGGATTTGCTCCACATGATGTCCAGAGCATGCAGATTTGCAAATGTTTTGGTAAGCATAACAGTGTTTTGAAAGGAGCTGTGTAAAACCAATTTGCACATTGAAATACTCACTTTTGTATTCCTTTCTATCTGCTTAGGCGAGTCTATGAAAGTTGTGGAGGTGGTTGAAGCTGAACATGGTGAAGCTGTTGACACTGGGGCTGGCGATTTGAAGACATTCGCAGACAACAATGTGTTTGCAACTGAAAGAAACAATGAGGTCTACGAAAGTATTCCTGAAGAACAGGGAAATCCCAAGCGTCGGTAGTATGGTTAGGAAAGGTCGAAAAATTGAAATATGTCGTATGTTACCTTCTGTAGGCTTATTAATTAGTTGAATTCTAAATTCAAAGGGTTTCATCTGCGTGTAATAGCATTAAATTTACTAATTGATTTGAGTTTTGTCATAAAAGGTCTTTTATACAAGAACAATTATTTGTAACCTGTATTGTGTAGCTTTTTTGAAGTTTTCCTTAGTTTAACATATTTTTCAAATGATCAATCTTTATAATTTCTTGTAGTTTATTCGGTTGGTGCATTTCTAATTGAATACGCCTTATTCAATGAAAACTGAATTTGTTTTATCTACGCCTAGCGCCTAGACTTGATCTGTAATGAATAATATAATCATAATTTAAAACAATTAATTTGTATATAGCAATAAACAGCACATTTATTTCACTGGAATTGATTTTGAAAGTAAAATGTAAATGCAGGGCATACAGGATTAGTGGGTCTTGAAGAGTGAACCAATTCTAATATTGAAATTACGAACATGCATTGAAAGTGAATTATAGAACAACGAAGACTTTATTTAATCCGTAATTGTAAGTTTCCAAAAACTTATTTAGTTCTTACTTAGCATTTAATCATCTAATGGGAAAGAAATGGATTTGGTCCTTCATAGTCAACTTGTTATACAGCTTTATATAATGATTTTTGCAGCTCTAATGTTTACTTAGTATTCAGTTAATCAGCAACGGGATTATTTTAAATCATTTTCAGGCTGCTTGTCCACAACCAGCGAAAAAACTTATTTACGAAGTAAAAAAACTTTGTCCAATCTATATTGAGGATAAGCAATCATGAGACCGATTATTTGGTCCAAAACCGACTCAAAGTAATTAGCTATTGATGACCGATCGATCAGATACAACTTAATCCCCAATACTCCAGCATTGCAGTAATAAGGACGGAGTGTTTTGTATTTCCTTCTTAAATATCCATTCTGCGGGTTTGTGTCCCGTCTCCATTCTCGAATGCAATTGCTAGAATTGTCGTACAGCTTTATGATATTCGGCAGTGCGAGGTTGGCTGCTACGAGTAGAGCAAAGGCTACGAATCCAGAAGCTACCCAGAGTAAAGGTGACACGTATTTATTCAGCTTGAGGGTGACGAAGAGACACAAGACTGTTGTCCACTTCAACACCTCCAACACCATAAATGAGCCCCAATTCATACAAGACGTGTTTGTGAAGTCAACTGTTAGCAGATCCTGAGTGTATCTAAACAGATTATACTTCATCAATCATCAGTTATAAATTCAAATATTGCTATGAATTTTTTATTACTGAAAGATTTGAAATTCAAAATCTCGAAGTGATTTTGCTTTCCTAAACATTCTATCCTTCTGGTGAAGTGTCTTGACTACAATCTGAACAGGTACGGTGCATATTATCACTGCCATTTGAATTAGTCTTGTTATTTGCCCAGCCATTATTCCAATAATCACAAAAGTGTAACAAAATATTGCAAGCCGTATTTTGAAAGAGCGCAATAATTTGCTTCCTAACAAATCATTGCACAGCCATTTGATGGGATTCATGTCCACTGCTGAACCCATAAATCCAACAAAGAAAGGAAACCAAAGGCTCAAGGCACAAAAGTAGAACACTCCAATTCCAGCCAAGTCCCACGATCCACTTTCAGTTTTGCAAACATCTTTTGCCTCTTCGATCCATCCCTTTAAGCCCCAAGGGTACTTCCTGCCTTGAGGTTTCAAATGTCTATTGCCACCACGCAAGACCAGAAAGCGCTGAAGAACGGCGTTTGCACACAGAATCCCATCTTGCCCCAAATAGAAAATAATAGCAGCTGCCCAAATCCCGACACAACATACCGTCCACAGAAGGAAGAAGTAGAGATAGTAGGTTGAAGTGAATTGAGGGTGAGGTTGCAAGTAGCGAATGAAAGTTTCCAACAAGATAGTTTCCATCAGCTGTAGACCAATCAGGCATGAAATGCTGAAGTAATAGAATTTCAAGTCCCACGGATGCCAAATGTATTTGTATTGAAATTTCTTCTCCTCCCACTCAAATGGAAATGATCCTAGCCATCCGTTCCAATTTGTATGGAATTTCATGCACAGTAACATCAACTCTGATGACATTTTGAGGAAAGACTTTATATTTAGACTTGCTTTTAGTAGACTGTGACAAACCACGGTGATTGCAAATAACAAACTACTTTATGAAATATTTTCTAGAGAAACTTCTCTACTCAAACGAGCGCAACCAGTAGATTTCTATTTTAAATACAATTTCTTAAATAAATGTTGGTTTCATTCCAATAATTGAGTAGGTACATGTAGCGAATATCGTACACAAGTCAATTTAAAGAGTAGGCATGTATGCTTTGCTCATACCTCAATCAAGCTTTCTTCTTCGTTGCGATTGCAAAATACATCATTACATTAATATGACAATGTAAAAGAGAAGCTTCATGCCAAGCATTCTCCAAAGCCCTGACAATTTCAAATTGCTAAAATATGAAACATTTAATGAACATTAAAGGTAATGTAATAATATATATAGAAGGTATGGTAGACAGAAGCCTGCGTTGAAGTAAAATTCTGATTATTCTGAGTGGTAGCTATTGGAAAGTAAAATAAAACCCAGCTCACCTAAAAAGTCGGGATTTGGTAAGTAAAGGTATGATAAGTAAAGGAATTGGAAGTAAAGAATGAAAAGTAACGGAATGGAAAGTCAACAGGAATGATAAGTCAGGGAAAGTAAAGCAACTCTGGAGATATCTTCTG
This sequence comes from Isotomurus palustris, assembly GCA_034696625.1. Lineage (NCBI taxonomy): Eukaryota > Metazoa > Arthropoda > Collembola > Entomobryomorpha > Isotomidae > Isotomurus > Isotomurus palustris. The sequence continues at coordinate 6,464 of JAQGAD010001486.1, read as the reverse complement.
ACGCTTCTTCGTAGTGATTTAGTATATTCAAACAAAATTTTAATTGGCAAACGACTGACCTGTTAATGCGAGTATTAGTAATTGACACGCGTCAAATCGTTATTTAAGTACTAAGATTTTACCATAGAACTAGATTACACAAATCTTCACATTAGAAGGAATTTTGAAACAGTAGGGAAACTTTATGCACGGACGATATCTCTTGCGGTCTCGTCTGTATCGACCGCATGTGCTTCAATCTCTTCCAATTAATAATTCGAAAACAACATGAGCACGTTATCACAGATGACAAACCAGGGATATCACTGAGAAATGGTGCTGAATATTTTTGCATGAATTTTACAGACCCTCATTGTATAAAGCAAAAATACGATTTGCTTTTTGGAGCAGTGAACCATATGATTTGAATTACTTGGAGTAAACATTCAGATGATTTCTCCATGTAGTTGTTTTACTTTACTTTCCCTGACTTATTATGCCGCTTTACTTTCCATTTCGTTACTTTTCATTCTTTACTTCCAATTCCTTTAATTTTCATTTCTTTACTTGTCATTCCATTACTGTTCATACCAAATCCGCTTCAAAAGATATATTCGTAATCGATGGTATAAATAATTCACAAAAATGTAAGGAAACCTTTCTGTTTCTCTGCTTGAAGTGTCCATTAAAACCATTCAACGCAGGAGGATAATGAATTCTCTTTCAGAAAACCATCAGCAAATACAAATTGCCACCGTTTCAAACCCAAATTATCATTCATGTTTTACAATTGTGAGGAGATACATTGGTAATTACCATTTACCTACGAGAACGATATAACACAAATAACAAATCATCAAGTAGACTATAGTTTATTTTTTAATTGTTTAGAGCGAATTTTGTGAGAGGTCAAGTTGAGCGCGACGAGTTTCGAAGTAATTTAAATTGCAGGTAAATCCCTTAGCAACAATTTTAAAGCGCTTGGTAACCTAGGGATAAATTAAAATTGGATTACTCTCAACCATTAAAGATGAATTATAATTAACGGTTCTAAGATGACGTAGATAATTCAAATACTGTGAACAAGTTCTACTCAGTAATTCAATTTTGCGATTCAACTAAATGCGTCATGGTCATAGTGAGCGTTGTATAAACTAAACCTATTGTAAGACAAATCAAGATGTGAGTCAACTTATTGGCATAGGTTTTATCACTCACAAGAAATCTCTTAAAATTTTGTTGACTTTTCAAAAAGTCTCTTACTGTTACCATTGATTGTTTTTGTTTCCGGTCACCATAGAAATCCATTAATACTTAAAACAAGTAGACTTTGATTTATTGCTAATATGGTTGGCTTTAATGGTTGAAAACCTATTAGGTGACATATTAAAAGAATTCAAGATTATGCAAAGTGAACAATAAAGCTCGTTTGGCTTGTGTGGTTCTTTCATTTTTGGATTCTTAACAAGCGGTTTTATTGCATTTGCAGGAAATTTGACGATTCCAGAAGGTATTAAAGGTTTTCGTAGACTTAGTTATAACAATGTTTATGTGTCGTGGTTTAAAAGTTAGCTTGTTGAAGTAAATTTCACACACTTTTCACGCGTACTAACGTGTTGCTGCCAAAAATAAGGGACATGTATATCATATTAAAAACAATTTATCTAGTTTACATTGAGGAAAAGCTATCAGAAGGCCAATAAATTGATCAAGAATGAACTGAAAGGATTCAGCGGATGTGGATCAGTTTATAAGGTAAAGTTTCATTCCGAACATTCCTGCGTTGTTGTGGTAAGGCCTGAATGTTTTGTATCTCCTTCTCAAGTAACCATTGTGGGAATTGGGAGTCCCTTGCCAGTTTCGAATGTACTGAACAGAGTCATAATACAGCTTACAAATATTCGGTAGAACAAAGTCGAGTCCAAGGAGAAAAACCATCGCGATAATCCCCTCATTGATCCATATGATCGGTGCGACATATACATTAAGCCTGAGAGCGACGAACAGAGTTATAATCGTTATCAACTGCACCAACTGGAGGACAAGGAAAGTCCCTTTATCCCACAGTGATATGTATACACAATCAGTGACTAATTGGCCCTGCGTATATCTAAAAAAATCCGTTAATAAGCATTTAAGTTGTACAAAGACAAATTGAATGTTTAAATTACTTTATTATCTGACGTCTAAAGTCACTCTGAGATTTTGCTTTCCTGAACATCTTGTCTTCGAGGTGAGAGCCTTGATTTGTGCGTGTAATGGTATCACACACAGGATGAGTATTACTTGAATAATTCGGATTACTTGAGCCGCAGCTATGATGTATGCAGCCATGGTGTAGGAAACCATAAAGAACTGAGTCTTGAAAGAACCCATGAAATTTATTCTCAAGTCATAGCACAGCCATTTAAGTGGATTTATATCAATTAAGTATACGAGAGGTGATACTAAGCCTGGAAACCACAGACTCCAAGTTGCAAAGTACACCATTTCTATTCCCAACAGGTCCCAGGGTCCGTCTTCGGTTTTGCATATACAATTAATCTTCTCTAACCATCCATTTATGACAGAAGGGTGCAACTTGACACGAGAGTTGAAGCACTTATTTGCACCATGCAGTCTTCTGTAATGCTTAAGGATTGCGTTTGAACACATGACCGCATCTTCGCCCAGAATGACGAGTATAACAGCGGCTACAATCGCCGAACAAGCCCCCATCAACAAAAGGGAAAAGAACAGAAAGCTGATGATCGTGAATTGAGGATGAGGGTTCAAATATCGCGAAACCATTTCCGTTATTATACCACCTACAAACTGAATACTTATCACGCACATCATAGAGAAGTGAAACAACGTCAAGTCCCATGGGTGTTTGATGTACTTATACTCAAGATTTTTCTCCTGCCATTCGATGGGAAACGATCCTAGCCATTTATTCCACTTTCTTTTGAACTTCATACAAAACAGCATCAATTCAAATGCCATTTTGATAAGCTATAGAAATATGCTGAATTTTCAAAAGGCAGTCCAATCTGCTTTCACCTGTTATTTTCTTATTTCTTTAAAGGATGAAGTAAGCTACCGATAGCTACTGAAATGATTAGTTTGTTCTAACCGGAACTCCGAAAGGCTATGAAAGAGAAGTCAGTTTTACAAAAATGAGGAGTATTTATTAATTTACGTTTTTTGCAACCAGGATGAAGTTATTCTAAACATAAAATCAAATATTACTCGTGAATTGTACGACAAAAGATTTTTGTGAATAATAAATAAACGAATAGGTAACTGTTGTGTAAAAATTCATTTTTTCTGCGATTAAATTGCTTGAAAAATACACGCCAATCTTTTACAGATATTAAAAATTATAGGTTTTGTTCAAACTTCAAATCAATAATTCAGTAAAAATGTGATTTCTTGGGTGACATTATTTTCGTAGCCTTTACTGCCTTAATGCCCACATTATTATTTATTCTCCAGCTAAGTTTGCATTTTTTGTGAATCTGTCCAGCAGTCAAACAACAGAAAAAGACTTTCCGGACGTACTATGCGCATGCATGGAGGAACAAAACTCGAGTTCAACGCCAAAAGGAATCAAAAGTTGGTCTTACGTAGCGGCGGTAGTTTCTAAAATTGGTTAAATTAAATAACGATAGAAGTAAAAAGAATTTTTGGTTACTAGCCAAAAATCAATTAAAACTTTTGTCTCAACGCTGTAATGATTTTGTCACAAAAAGGAACTCTCCAGAAACTTTCAACTCAAATCACACGAGTTATGTTCACTGAACCAGTTTGTGTCTTTCGATAGCATCCATATTTCAACCAATGCATGTGTTATTCGCTACCTTAATTATATGTGTTACATATGGGGCTCTACGAACCGTTTAAAGATGTCGTTTTCTATAATTAATTACGGAGGATGGAATGAGATGTATGAACTAAGAAACAATTGGCTGCCAAGAGCGGCTGGTCGCTGAAGATTGTCTTGGGGACTTCCACAACGGCAGAGTATTGAGATTGATTTGGGGGATAGAGAAGCGCTTGAGAGGGAGAGATAATGTTCAGTGTTTCTGAAGACAGAGAGACAAGTGTCGTGACCAGCACCAATTAAGTACGAGTGAGAATGAGCTGGCGTGTCGAAGAAGAGAGTAGACAAGAGTTGGGGAGGATAAAAGAGTGGAGGAGTGGTTGTTTTGTGGAGACAGTGGAATTCTTTGATGGAGTTTCAAATTGTCTGGGCTATGGAGACTGCTTGGCATGAAGTTTTTATTCTATGGCGTGTTCAGTATACTTATATCTGATGATATCTTAACATGTATGTGCCAATTGCGTGCTTGTGCGTTTTGGGTTATTTTGCGTCATTAAAACTGATTTGGTTCTACTGGTTGATCTGCAAAGATGGAATTGGCCATGAACAATGATTTTACAAATTTACGGTAGCTGCAAGCGTCTCATGGAATCAATCAATGCATACTTTGAAAAATGTTTGTCCACAGAAAGCGATAACTATGGTTTATGACAATACTCTTATGACAATAATTGGTAGGAAAATAGCACGCACACATATGATAAATCGCTGACAAGAACGTGAAACAGGATATAGCTATGCTAAACGAAATAGAAAAGCATTTTGTAGCAGACCTGTATAAGGCATCTTTGGGATGTATCTATGGTGTATGGGATATTTAGACACGTTTGTGCATCATAAAAGAATTTTGTAATCACTAGATCGTTATGTTGCACTAGAATGAGTCCACCTTAGCTGAGAGTAAATGTGTGAGTAAATTGTATTATGGGACGACGGAGGATCTCAGTTTGTGCCTACGAAAGAAAAGAACAGAAATTTAATAAGCACACAAACCTCACAAGTCTAACAGAATATGGGAAGGAACGCAGAATGCGATACTCCCCCAAATGACTGCTTATCAAATGTGCACCGTAATATGTATCAATTAAATCAGAATTTCTAAATCAAAAGAAGTTTTAAGGATATTGTACTCCCTGTGCTCTTATCAATTTCTTTGGTAGGAGGAAAACTGTTTGTTAATTTTAAAAATGCTACCGATAAAGTTATTTATTTAAAAACATATTTGTAGTGTCATTGGCTTGTTCAAAATTAAATTGTTTGTTTAAGGCACTTTTTTGTATCGGTTAAATAATTTTTTGGATCGGTAATTTATTCCGTCTATTGGTTTCCATAATGTTATTTGAATTATACTGCATCCTGGAAGATTTTGGGTAGCAATAATAATTTTTAGATATTTTTTGAATAATTGTGGGTCTCTTGTGAGCTTTATTGACATTAATGGGACATTTTGGAACATTTTTGGGCTTCAATTTTGTCTCTGTAGCGTTTTTGAGAAATATGCGGACTCTGTTGAGGCTTTTTGATATTTTGAGATATTTTTTTGTTTATTCACTGTTTGGGGGCACCTTGGAGACTTTTTTGGGGCTTTTTGACATTTTAAAGCTAAGGGATCTTTGAGAAGAAAAATATTTTGGCGCGAAATTTTCCGGTTATTTTACGAAATTTCCGGCTTTCGGTAAATTTTGACTTTTTCTAAGACCATTTTGAAGATATTCGAAACCTTAAGAGTGAAGAATCGAGGGCAGCTCTGCTGCTTTTAAACATCTTATCATTCGGAAAAGTTCAAGATGTAAATACAGAAGATTTTTTACAAAATTTCAAGAATGAATTCTCTTCATGAGCAAGGTATGTGGGTACACTAAGCCTGGAACTTTAGATGTTGGCTTTTTCAAAACAAGTGCCAAAGATGCATTAGAGCTCCTTTCAAGGTTTAGCTTTCTGCAGTACCAAGAAGAAAGTGACAGCTACAAGTGGTAAATCGCTTGAAAAATATGAAAAACTGGAAACAGGTTCATAAATTCATTGTAGTTATTGATGCCACGGCAAAAAGCTCAAATGGGTAGAGTACACTCCTTATTATCTAAACGTGGACTAAAACAAAGTGGAATAGTTTATTTTGTCAATTTCAGTTCCCTTCAACAGAAAAGTGTCCAGTTTGGCAAAAAACCAACTGCTCTGTCTTTTTCTATAGTAAAGAACCTCCAACGAACTTGTCGCACTTTTTAGAGAATCGTATCAAATATTTCAGTAAGGAAACCTTTCAAAACAGAATGATCTAATACAAAGCTGCACTTAAGATATCACAACAGAAGCTTTTCAAGCTCGTTAAAAATCAAAAATTAACGAATAAATGAAAATGATTTCCTGTTGACGCATAAATTTATGCCAGAAATTTCTCCAAAAAAACTCAAATTAGGTATTCAATGTGTTTTGGACTTATAAGAGATGTGTGTAAGCTTTGTATCAACCAATTTGTTTCTTCACAACTTCCTGGACAGTTAATGACGTAATTTGCGGTAGCGTGGTAAGGAAAAACCACCAGGAATTGTAAATAGGTTGACTCTCTCTCAATTTTCGTTCATGTTTTGATGATAGACATTCAGGAAGTAGACACAGCGTT
>JAQGAD010001485.1:0-19195 GCA_034696625.1 Isotomurus palustris | reverse complement strand
CAGTTGTGGATGATGTTGCGTCATGGAACACGAAATCCAAGCGCTAAGGTAATCAGAAAGATGCAGAATCTACTTCCAGGTCTAAGAGATAAGATCGTTGATGGTCACAAAAAAGGAGGTAATATCTGGCGATGACGTAACAATTATGCAAGTTAAAGACAAAGTGTGAAACTGACGTGCACATGTTATGCAACTTGTAGGGGAGTTATGTCTAGGAGAGCTTCAACTGCTATCTCAATGGTCACCTCCAGCAAGTCTTACAGAATCAGAAGAGAAAAAACTAGTTGAGCAAGGGGAAGCTGAACTTCGAGGCATCGGAAGCCGATTTAGGAAACGATTTCCAAACATTTTCGAGAAGCAGTATCACAATGACACTCATAAGGTACAGCAATAAATAAATCCAATTGGGCTTGGCTTGGTTAATACAGAGAAACACAGTTAACAAAAAGAATTCGAATTTCTAGTTCAAGTTCACTAAAACGTCGAGAGCAGAAGCAAGTTGCAACTCATTTGTCGAAGGGAGCCTTGGAAAGCGGGTGGCTCAGGACGTATGGTACCCGGAGGCTCTTCACGCAGATCCCATCTTAAGGGTTCGTTTTCTTTTACCCAAACCTGAATGTCTCAGCTAATCTTATCTCTGTTGATTCGTCAGTTTTATAAAGGCTGTCCGAAGTGGAAGAAAGAAGTAGATAAAAATCCTGAAACTTATTTGGAAAGAAAGCGCTTTGAGAATTCACAGCCATTTAAACGACTTCGCGATAAATTGATGCACCGAACAGGACTGACGAAAGAAGATATATCAGTTGACAATGTTGAGGCTATTTATATGACATGCTCGTTTGAAACTGCATGGGATCCTACAAAAGTCTCGCCTTGGTGTCATTTGTTTGACGAAGAAGATCTCGAGGTCATGCAGTATAGACAAGACATTGAGTACTATTGGGTTGATGGATATGGTTACGAGTTGACTTACAAGCAAGCCTGCCCTGCAATTAGAGATATGATTGACCATATCCAGTAAGTGGATCTATTGAGCCTTCATTTCTCATGTGTAAATTGTGTGGATGGAATATTAACCAATTTTCCTCTTAAATCTGATTAGGGCAAAAGCAGTAGACGTTGAAAGCTCGCCTTCTTTAATAGCTTATTTCACTCATAGTGGGACTTTATTAAAACTAACTGCCAGATTTGGACTCTTCAATGATTCTCAGCCTTTACTCCACAACAATTACCATATACACACACAAAGAAAATGGAGAACAAGTGAGATAGACAAATTCGCGACAAATATAGCTGTAGTTTTATACAAGTAAGTTGACACATGCGAGTAATAAGCTACAAATTTAAGGTTGCTTGAATGGTAATTGGATTTTTTATATTAATATCGTAGATGTACCGGTGAGTTAAAAGTGGGAATGTTGTTCCAAGAAAAAATTATTCCCATTCCTGGATGTTCCACGGAGGATGAACTTTGTCCACTGGAGGAATTTCTATCTGTTTACAATCCTCTTGCGCAAGACTGTAATATGTATCAAATGTGTCAACTTTAATAATATTTTTGCGACTATATATGTACGTGCTAAGAAACTAACTGACTTCTCAAACTGTATTTGTCTAACTAGTCTGATTTTCTATTATAATTCTTAGTTTAGTAAAATAAATCCTCACATTTAATGCATTTAATGTTGACTCCATTTGATTGACTTCAGATCAATTCCTTCCTGGACCATCTCCCACAAAGGACTAAAATAAATAGATTCATACAGAATACTGAGCATACGATTCAGAAACATTTTTTAAGAGCTAAGCTCAACATACCTCATTTCCCGAAGTTTAGTGACAACTTTAATGCACTTGTCTGCGGTGTAGTCGACTTCTTCTTCAGTAGTGAATCTTCCGATTCCAAATCTTATGGAAGAGTGAGCTAAGTCTTCATCTGCTCCAATGGCTCGCAACACGTAGGATGGTTCTAACGATGCAGATGTGCAAGCACTTCCACTTGACAAGGCGATGTCTTTCAGAGCCATCAACAAGCTTTCACCTTCAATGTACGCAAAAGAAAGGTTCACACAGCCAGGGTAGCATTCTTTAGGGTCTCCGTTACGAATGACATTCGTGATCGAATTATTTATTCGGTCGAGAAAGCGCTGACTTAGATACTCCACTCTCTTCAGGTCATACTTCAAACAAATTCAGATGATTTGATTACATAATGCAACTGAATCAATTTCAACCTATTTGCAATACTTACCATCATTTCCTCTTTAGCAATGCGACAAGCAGCACCAAATCCCACCACGAGAGGAGTCGGAACAGTTCCACTTCTGATTCCTCTTTCCTGGCCACCACCACTGAAAATTGGTTCGATCCTAACTCGAGGTCTTCTGCGGGCATAAAGGGCACCTATCCCCTTCGGCCCGTATATTTTATGGCCACTGATAGACATCAAGTCAATGTTCATTTCATTCACGTTCATAGGAATCTTTCCAACTGCCTGGGCTGCGTCAGTGTGGAAGAAGACTTTCCTTTCCCTGCACAGCGATCCTATCAAACCAAACGAATAATATTCAATTAGTTTTTGTCGCATGAGTTGTTGGTCTTTAATCTACGTCATATCAAAGCATACCAATTTGTTCAATAGGCTGTCTGACTCCGATTTCATTATTGATTGCCATAATTGACACTAAACTTGTTTGAGGAGTAATCGTCTCTTTTAAAACATCCATATCAATTATGCCGTTTTCTTTTACTGGCAAATAAGTGACTTTAAAACCCTCCGATTCCAACGCACGACACGAGTCCAAAACGCACTTGTGTTCCTGTTGGACAGAACAACCAGATCTTAACTAAACACCAACTACGACACTCGCACACATATTTATATACCAACTTACTGTTTGAGTAGTAATGACATGATTCTTCTTCGATTTGTAAAATCTAGCTACACCCTTAATGGAGATGTTATTAGACTCAGTGGCACCAGAAGTGAAAACAATTTCCTTTGGATCAGCACCAATTATGTTTGCAACTTCCTATAAAGTGATAAATCATTTTCATCAATCGTCAATCCTCCCATCTACTTGTACCGTAATTTCAGAGTTGGTTCAGCTCCCAGTTGGTACCTCTCTGGCCGTCTCCATCGCTTTCTCACTCTCCCATCCATAAGCATGGGTTCTGGAGTGCGGATTTCCATAAAATGAGGTCAAATAAGGTAGCATCGCATCTAACACCCTCGGATCCAGTGACGTCGTTGCCTGTGCATCCAAATAAAGAGGTCTCCCTTCTTTTCCATCTACCGTTATTGTTACGCCCCCTGCAATCCCCAAGCCAAATTCACCCGTTTAAAACCCGAAAACTCCACACACATACTCCTAATGGTTATCAACTTACGGAAATTTTCTTCAGATCGATAAGACTCAACCACTTGTGCCGTTCCAGCACTGGCATTTCTTGTGAAAGTTAATGGTACTGCTCCTCCTCCCGTCGCTGAAGATGACGACGACAAGAGAGTCGACTTGGATGTCTGAAAAGGCAACGCTGTTCTGCTGGCCCTCACCAGCGTCGTTAGTGCTCGTTGATACGCCATTCTCTAAATCTGTCAAATAGCCTAACACGACTTCCACGTTAGTGTGACTGTGATCGTTGCAGACCTTCTAATGCAGAAGAGACGAAGAACTTACCTGAATTTATATCATGAGCTTTCGAAACTTCTGAAAAATTTCGCGAATTATCTACAACTGTTACGTCTTGTGTTTGTGATGAGAACTCGTGAGTGTTTCGTAATAATAAAGAGTGCGGAATGAATTTGCCGGTGAGCGGGGCAAAGAGACACAAAACAACACATTTTTTTTATTGCTCTGCAGCTGCAGCCACGAGTTTGCCGGACGTCACAAAATTAAATTTTGAGGCCCAGTACAATTCCAGTAGCAGGTAGGTACATTATTTGGTTTGTTTGCAATAAAAGGAATTTGAAACTTTATCCCTCATTTCACGTTTATGGTCAATTCTGATTTTAGGAATTGCTAACATCATGATATCTGGGGTGGTGAGGAGCGCCGTGCTGAGCGCGTGCGCGTCTACAAAGCGTGTAGGACATGTTCTGTCGACGAAGAATGCGGCAAGCAACGTACGGCAGTTTGGTGGAAGTGCAGGACCCTCCTCGACGTCCTCCTTCAGAAACTTTCCACCTCCGCCGAGTCTTTCTTCTGTAATTCAAGACTTGTCTTCACTGACTTTGAAATCCGGTAAGTCCAAGTCAGGTCGTGATCATTAATTTATTCTTATTCATGTTGACCAGTGTCAGTTTATAGTCTCTTAATTCATGGTTTGCAGGTGGACCAGTTCCAGCCTCTGTTCCCTTAGGTGGAGTTCTGTACAGGAAACCTGTGCCTATGATTCATCCTGATCTCGGGAATAAAGAGTACAAAAGCCCTGAAGGTGGACCTAAACGAGAACTGGAAGATCCATGGACATCTCCCAGAATTCGTCCTGCGATCGAACCTCCCCCTGATGTTGCATCCCCAGTGGAAAAACAAGCTGCAAGACTTATCGTCATCCGTAGAAGTAAAATGAATAAGCACAAACTAAGGAAGCTGCGGAAGAAAATGAAGTTCGTCTATGCTAAAGTGAGGCAGCGTCGACATATGAAGAAAGAAAAGGCTTATCTCAACTCTAAAATGGCTCTCATTCAAGCTGCAAAACAATTCGATGCTAAAGAATTTGTTGCTGGAGTCATTAGCAAAGCTAAAGAAGAGCCAATTCCTAGAAGGTGGCAAGATCCTCTAATGCCGGAATGGTATAAAGAACAAGAAATGAACAGAGAAATCAGGAATACGCGCTATCAAAAAATAATCAATATTCACATCAATCAAAGTATTAAGATTGATGAGAAACAGTAGAAATAACTATTTTCTTTGTTTATCATCCTGTTTTGTTTAAATAGATAACCTAGTCTGATTCAGTAATAAAACATCCAATAGAATTGAGTACATTCGCTTCAACTTTTTGATTGCTTTTATTGTTAAACACACAGTACAAAAGATTGTCGAGATTCTAGAACTATTAAGACAATGCATTATCTTTGGCAGATCGTTAGTTTCCCCGTAGTCATCTTCAATTCTTGATTATCTAGGAAGCATTAATAGCAGCTCAAAGTACACACAGAGACAATTAAGGGTACATGATAGTGCATTCATGTTCATCATAGCGAGACAGACAAATTAAAACTTAAGAGCATTTCATAACAATAATTAAATTCTTATCGGTTAAGTTAACATTATTACGACTACTGTATTACTCCTATTACTCAGAATCCGAAGTCTGACGGTCCTGTGGCTGCCCAAAACTTTTTGCGATTGATTCTGACATGGATCTCAAGTTAGACAGGTGAGTATCTGAAAATTCATATTCTGAATCTTCAAACATTGTATTCAAAGAGTCCATACTGACTAATGCGTCGGAATCGAAAAAGCGAGAGGAAGCTCGAGAAGATACGCTGATGTCGTCGTCACCGGCAAAGACAGAGTTTACGTCACTCATTGCGCCTGTTAAATGTCATTATTAATCCTTTAAACATGCAATTCAGCTGTAATTACTGTCATGCAAGTCTTGTCAAACCCACGAACCTTCACAATCTGTCAGTCCATTTTCGTTTGTCACAGAAGCATTGTCCAGAGCAGGATCATCTGTCACGTATCCTGTCGACTCTTGGTCATCGTCCCCATCACCCTGGTCGCTTTCTTCTTCGTCACTCCACTCTGACTGACTTATTTCATCCCCTAAACCAACAATTACCAAAATACGTTAAATTAAGTTTGCAAAATTATTTTTAAGTTGAAAGCTTTGAAGCCCATACCTTTGCCCATAATGCGCTTTTCTTCTTCTTCAAACTTACGTATCTCTTCTTGCTCTCTCTCCACCTCAACATCTTCGTCATCATCAGTCTCCACGTTTTCGTATTCAGAATCCTTGCCTTCTTTCCTAAATACATAATTGAATTGCATGAGCATAATGAACCTGGAATAAATTAGCTAAACTAAACATGCGGCATTTGAAAATGAAATTAACATGCAAGAAAAGCATAGCTCAAGCGATCAATTTGAAGTTTGCTAAATGCAAGAAAATGAATGTTGTTACAAAATTCATCATCATTTGCATCTTCCTGCAAGATAGTAAAGATATCCCACAACCAGAAGAGCACTCCCATACATTATGACTCGATCAATCAAGACTTGCCTCAGTTTTCGAAAATCTGTCCGAGATAAGAGGGGACTCATTTGAAGAGGGAATCGGAACCCTAACGAGGTTTTTTCTAATTGTTCTTGTTGTTTTAAAGCCTTTTGTTGAAGTGCAGCGAGTCCAATATGCGTAGTTTCAGACGGCCCACCCCTACCTCCAATGGCAAATGGGAGCCCAGAAGAAGTTGATGGACCTTGACCATCGCCTCCTCGTCTACTGCTATTGCTGCTGTAGCATCAAGTACGATATGCGAGAAACATAAAATACGTAATGGAACAAAACAAATTAAACAAAATACATTGACGAAACCCATAAACAAAATTTAACTGAACGAGAAGCTACGTAGCTAAACAAAAATGAGTAGACGCATCGGCATTCGCATTTTACCTGAGTTTCCCCATCACTGAAAGAACCTTTTGAACAGATGCCAATTCATCTACTTGTGGAAGATGCTGCCTTTCCAAGAGCTTCTTAATTTCTTTTTCGAAGTCTGATATTCTATTGCCTTTGACGTATGACTTTTCTGTTTGGCAGCTTGAGTCTTTGCGATTTCCAGTGGACGGTGCACTGGAACCCCCATCTCCATTGTTGCTGCCTCCGTCCCCATTATTGCTGCCTCTATCTCCATTATTGCAGTTTCCACGATCACTTCCTGCACCACTACCTTCACCCTGCTGTCCTTTTTCTCCAGTTTGACTTTCATGAACTGAATTGGCTCCCGAGTTCGGTGTGCCTTTGCGATGATTGTGGTGATTATTATGACCACTATTACTTCCACCAGTAGATGAGTTTCCTTTCTCTTTGAATATCACTACATTGTCTCCAGACGAAGATGCAGGAGAAAATAAGTAATCTTCGCCTCCTCTGGTATCAGTTCCAGCTGAGCTATGGCCTTTGCTGTTGCTTAAAAATTCGAAACTTGTACAAGAATCTCCCATGTAATTGGTAGAAGTGTGAGATACACCCACAACAGGATTTTTCTGAAGCTTAAAGTTTGCATTTGTGCCAACTGTGCTATCATATAGGCCATCTGATGACGCTGCACCTGCACAGATCTCTTTAAGAACAGAAAGATTTCCAGGAATAGCTGCACTTCCAGGTAGTGAGGACTTTTGGTTCTGCTCCTTCATTCTAATATGATTTTGGTGACTATGTGGATCTGCTGGACTCTTTTGCATAGGATGGTGAGGGTGATGATATGACGGTGGTTCGTTTGAATGAGAGATCTCTGAAGGGGACTCGTCAGACGACGAATCACCGGAAGAATGATTGCGAGATGAGATGTCATCAACTGAAGAATATGGCACTTGGGCAGATGCCTGATGATGAGGTCTACCATTTGCAGGGTTACTGTGCTGCTGATGTTGCTGAGCATGAGAAAGACTTGTTTCAGACATATTTCGACCTCTCAGACGATGACTACCGCCTTCGTGATGACTTCCGTGCATTCTGAAGTTACGTGGGCGGAAAGGAATCTAAATTACATTTACGTATTAAGTTAGAACCAATCGTACTATAAAATCGATAGATACCTATTAATAATGGACAAGGATATGCATTACCTCTCTGGTGGGTGTAACACGATCACTATGCGTTCTTTTCACGGGAGATGTTCTTCGATCAGATGGATACACTTTGATCATTCTAGGCCAAGCAAGTTCAGTTTGTTCGGAATTATTCCGAGGTGGTGGGGGAGGTGGTGGAAGCAGTGGTTCACACTCTGGCATGTTTATTGTTCGGTGGTTCGTACTCTGGTTTCTAGGTGGGACTTCAGGAGGAGGACCTCCAGGGGACGACAAGTATGCAAGAGGAGTCGCTATTCCTCCAAAACGGTTTACGTTTCCTTGATGCTGCTGAATTTCATCTATTCTCATTGTTGTAGATTGCTTTCTATCTAGAAGGAAGTAAGTTGTCATCTCTCCTTTGCCCTTCACATTGATTTTACCACGACATTGGAATTCGTAAGGACAGTGTTTCAAGATCTGGTAAACTTCTTCCGTCACCTGTAAGATGCAATCATTTGTAATCCTTCGTAACATAAGTGAAGTTAACTTCGACTCACATGAATTTTTCCGTTCTTTCCATGGGTTTCAAGCCTAGAAGCAACATTGACCGTATCACCCCAGATATCGAACTGCGGCTTCCTTGCTCCTATTACCCCTGCGACCACTGGTCCGACTAAGAAAATGATTGAGACAAGAAATTAGTAAAAAGTAGCTCCTCTTGTATTCAGATTTACTGCTAAACTCCGGCCGACTTATCAGAATCACTCACCATTCAATCCAACTCGCAAGATAAAATTGTTATAAGAGTTTTCATTGATTGTCACGAGCCTGTCCATCATAGCCAATACGAACTCTACCAAAGTGGATATGTACATTGGTTCATTGGAATCATCAATCTTATGGTCGGGAATAAGACCAACAGCAGCCATATAAGTTGAACCAATAGTCTTAATTTTGTCGATAGCTCTAAATCTATCATCATCTAGTAGTTCGTCAAAATCCGCAATAATTTCATTGAGTAATCGAAGACATTCAATTCCTTGATTGTTGCCATCTAGTTCAGTGTAAAACTCTTGAAAGTTTGGTATGCTTGCAAAAACTACGCCAACTTTCGTGTAACTCATATGGTACAAGTCCATGTTACTCCTAAATTCCAAGAAATGGAGAGCAACATGACTTGGTAAAATGTTAAAAAGAATTTTTCGATTAGATTGCTGGAGGGTTTCCATTTCTTGTTTCTCAGAATGAGCTTGCCACTGCCAGAGAAAGTCAAGTCTGGCCATCCATTCGTGTTGAAAAGCACACACAAGGACGGTGAACAGAAACAGCCAGATTTGAACCAATGCTATCACCTACAACCGATTATGTGATGTATTGTAAATATTGCTCACACTTCAAGCTAAATATATTCTATGTCAAAACAGTACCTTTGAACTAGTTGGTGCCAAAGAGTCGGTGCGTATATCGAAGCAATCGAATATTGCTGAGTGTGTTATGAGAATCATAAAAGAGTATAAAGATCCAACGATGAGTAACAGAGCAGCTTTGAGTGTGATGGGTAATCTCAGAAACAATGATATTGCAGTAAAAGAGAGAATGCATGAAAATGTTACGTAGTGAGGCAAAGGACACCTGAAATCACATTAATTCTTCAGTCACTATTTGAATGAGATGCACTCTTTCGATGCACTATTGCACAACTAACCATCTGTGTTCCCCAATCAGTCTTTCAGGGGCTTGATCAGCCCTGGAGACGTTGTCGTTCACGATTTTGCCCCCACAAAATTCGTCTGTTCTGCATGTAAACTAGAATTGGCAGAAACCAAAATTTTTATTAAATATCTAAGCTACTTTTACAGTGTAAGGCTTTTCAATCATATTCAACTTACCACATTCACTTGTCCAACTGCATAGACAAGGAGAATTGAGAAAACAGAAATTCCAATCCTGAGCATAGGCGACAGTGAAAAGTCACACATGATAAGTTTGAGTCGATTGGCAAGAAGGAGCATTAGTACTATTGCAATGAAGGCAAAACTCGTAAGGAACAGTAGAAGGAGAATGAAGGTTCGTGGAAGAACAACCGCCTGAATTGTCCCTAGGCCGACTAAAACCAGAAGAAGCAGAGCAAGACCGGTCGGAAAGGCGTGGTCAGGCTCTGAATGATATAACTGCTCCATATTTCTGTCTTTGAAGCACAAGGTAGCTTGGTGGACATGTTCTCTCTTCTCTCTATCAACGCTTCGAGCTTGAATAGCTTGACCCAAGTATTTGTTTACACGATTCGTTGTTTGGGTAAGTACAGAGGAATGTCGCTTTTTAAATGGCCTTTTAAACCTCTCTGTGACACTAGTTTTTCGTTGACTGGGAACTACTTTTGCTCCAGGTTCTAAAAATTAATGAATTTAAAATTACTATTGCAATTCGATAATGGGAAAAAATTCAACACCAAGTCACCAAGACTGTTTACCTGGAGGCTGTACTGCCATATTAGCAAAAGGAACTTCCACAGAGTATTTGATTGAATGAAGAAGTTGAATCACTACATTTGAGACGTTTTTAAATGAAAGCTTTCTTCTTTGCTGAAGTTTCAGAGTATTAAAAAGCAGAAGCTTTCTTCTACGCTGTGGTTGAACAATGAAGAAGCTAGATATGTTATTCTCCTTAAGAGTATTATGTCGTGAGTTCCCTGGTTCTACTTGATACTCCCCTGCAAGGCAAGCTAATGTCGCTTGAGTTATGTGAACCCTGCCAGGCTCCTAAGAAAAAAATGACACATGATTATGCAAAAGTTTCATTGTAGTAAACTAGTAAGTCACTGAAGATCGAATTGGCTTTAAGCACTTACTCCTTGAGATTCCATAATATTTGCAATATTCACATCATTTGACCAAACGTCGAATTGCCATTTTCTCAGACCCAACACTCCACATAATACCCGTCCAGAATGAATGCCAACTCGCATGTTCAGCTGGAAATCAGTTGCCTCTCTCACTGACGCAATTGCATCAATCATGTCAAGACCCATTTCTACTGCACAGCGTGCATGATCCATGCGAGGTTCAGGAAGCTGATAATACATAAACAAACCTCCTGTAACATACAAATACCTTCTGTAAGTAAGTAAAACATTGCTAAAAATTGTTTACCCCAGCGACACAATAGTAGCAGTCTCCAAGTATCTTAATCCGCAGGCAGTTATTTTCCTGTTTATTTCTAAAGATTAGTATCAGCCTGTTTACAATTACAGCAAAGACTTTTACCTGACTAAGAAGATCGAATCTGCCAAACAGTTCATTCAAAAGTCGAACTAGTTCATGTGGAGAAGCATGTGAGGCTAATGTTGTGAATCCCACAATATCTGCAAACACAATGGACACATTTTCGTGTCGCTGGATGTATATTTTGTGAAACTGCCTTGCAACTGGAGATATCAGCTCCGACTTCATTTCGTGCGCCACATGCCGGGGAAGAACAGAGAGCAACAGTCTTTCTGCATTTCAAATCAAAATATCATGATTGAATACAAGCCGAGATAAAAATAAACAATTTCAAATCGATTATATCTCCAAACTCTTACCTAACTTGTCATTTTCATCATGAGCATTTAATCGCGCTTGAATTGACTGTCGAGTATCCAAGAATGCCTTGCGACAAGCGCCTTCAGCTCTTCTGTGAATCCAAAACCCACACGCAGAGATCACTGCCCACAAAACTCCGTTAGCGATTATCTGCGATACTTGCAAATATCTGTAGTGGTCGCAGAATATGACGACCGTGACAATGTGCCCAGCAGTGAGAAGAATAGACAGAAGACCAGCAATCCACAGGGGAACTTCTAATGAACAATACGCTATGAACAAAACGTAAGCGATTGCCCAAGCCCCTTCTGCTGCGACTAGTGGAACCCCTACACACAAAAATCAATGTTCACATGTTCACAACTGTGTGAAAATATCACCAGCAACAAGTAATACGAAATAAATAATTAAGTAATCCCCAACTTACCAACTCGATGCGGGACCGGCAACGGAGCCCAAACGAGTGTGAAGAGAATAGCAGACATGACCCATCCCGTGGTCAGCATCCACCCCCTTCCATAAAGCCTTTCCAAGGCCCAAAGAGCTAAGAGCGAAAATGCCACCAACGTGAGAACAGTTGTCTCCACTGACAAATGAAAAGTAAGGGCAAAAATGGCATTTCCAATGGCAAAGATAAGGAAAGTCGAACGATTCTGAACTTTGGAGCAATACTGCTGGAACAACGTCTCGAGCTCGACATTTTCAAACCGCTCACTCCAGCGATACCCCCGTTCGATCTTTTTCACTTGGTGGTCCATCCCACCACCCCCTCCGCCTCCTCCGACGCTTCTCCACTCTTCAATTAATATATCCTACTGTCTTCCTTCTTCATCTCGATAATCCCGACTTATGTCTCCTTTTGAGCATCCACCACTTTCATCGTTCTTCTACGAAACAAAACAACCCACAATTCACTTGATGGATAAAAACAATCACCAACAAACAAACCCTCCCTTTCATCCCCAAAATCGAAAGTCACTCTTACCTTTAACGCCTAAATGTCCACAGTCTACATTGCATAAAAACACCAAACAAAGGCAACTTGTACAGGGATTCTTCGAAAACCTTAGATTGCATACAATTTTGTACTTGTTGATATAAAGCGAGACACACACTACACTAAACACATTAGGCTCCTCTCGCACTATCTCCTAAGGTTGCTCTACAAGGTTAGCTATTAAATGTCCACCACCACCACTCACAATTAAAGTTGCCTTGCACAAAAATCACAATTAAAACTAGAAATGTCAAACCTTGTGAGTATAATAATATTATGTGTGTGGTGGTGTGTCAAAGTCTCAAAGTAGCAGGCACACGTTGTTGTGATGGTGGATGAAGATGATCCCGGACTAATCTGTTTGGTGGTGGTGGTGGTGGTGATGTGTGTGGTGGTGGTGGGATTGCCTACCTCTTCGTCTATAGTTAAAGTTAAATAAAAAGGGTTTAATGAGTTTTTATTTGTGTTTTGATTCCCCTGCGTGAGATTGGATTGATGAAGAAGGCAGGGAGAGAGGCGACTACTCGTGAGGATGGTCGTCCATCCAGAGGTGGCTCTTCCTCCTCCTCCTCCACAACCTCCCTCCACCAACTCCAACTCGCCCCACTACACTATAGTTTATTCCCCTTCATTCACACGTGCCAAAAGAGACGAACTCAACTGCTTTGTTGTTGTTGTTCTCGCGCTGCAATGGAGAGGGGTCAGCGAAACAAGGAGGTCACAGGTCAGACCACCGCTTCGTTGTTTCCTATATTTCGCAAAGACTTCCGACCGCCGAAGGAACCGCTTAAGATCCTGCAGTTGCCTGAGTTGGAGGGACCGCCTTTTGCTAAAAGACCGCGCAAGACGCTGTTGACCCAAGAGCGTGATGGTAAGAAAGTTAGGGTTGTAAAGGTCATGGAGGAGTAATGTAATGGATGTGTACTTTATATCTTTGGGGTTTGTTTTGTTCGCAGGACTTAGTCAGATGGTTCTTGATGCTGGACAAAAGCGCATTGGACCGAGGGAATGCCCGACGTGTGGAATGCTGTACTCTCCAGGAGACTTCGAAGACGAGGAGACTCATCGCAAGACACATCTGAGCTTGATGAACACATTTTCACTTAATGTAAAGGCAAAAGAAAGTATTCAGATTTTGTAAATCATGTTGATCATTTTCATTATTGACAGTGATAATTTGTTTGTAGTTGGGAAAAGACACGCGAGTGCTTATGACATATCCTGACTCCACTCTCATTGTTCAATTCATTCCTAATGTGGATGGGCGGCGATCTCTTAAAAGACTGGATGACTTTCTTCAGTGGTTGGACTCGGAGGTGGCCGGAAGTGACCCGGAGTCATCGGTGACTTCATTGCCGTCCTCCAGAATTCTTCTTTACTGCGTGAGGACTAAAAGAAAAGGAAACGTTAAAATTCTGGGCTGTGTGGCATCAGAACTTCCACCCCCTGAGAAGATAACTTCATTTCCACTAGTCGAAAAAGCGGAAAAAATTGAAATACCGTGTACAAAAGTGATTTGTGGCATCACTCGACTTTGGGTGGATTCCTCTTGGCGTCGCAAAGGTGTAGCTTCCAAGATGGTCGAAACGCTCCGTTTTCATTCTGGTGTCCCTGGACTTGTCGTGCCTAAGGAGAGTATTGCCATTCTAGAACCATCGGCCGAAGGCAAAGCATTCATGACAAAGTTTACAGGTGGTAAAGGCCATGTGTACACACACATTCTTAGTTCAGAGTAATCTTCTTGAGACCTTAATTGTGCAAATATCATTACGCTTAATATGTAAGACTTGTTTGAAATGTGTACAAAGAAATAAAGCCACAATTTGTTGTTATAAATTCGTTATCGTTTGCAAGGAATGGTTGTGCCTGATTTGATCTTTTCTTGTTCAAGACATTTGAATAGGTCTCCTGCCTAGTCGATTCATTACATCATCAAATGGAGTGTCAAGTTAAACGTCTCGTAAAACGTGTGATTTCTTTTATATACATTGCACAACATGATATCTTTATCAATGCACAAGGCCAAATCACGAATTGATGTAAGAATAAAATGAATGAAAGATCTTGAACTTCACAAACATCAACCGAGCACGCAATTTTCTTTCAATGTGTATAAAATTAGACCATAGCAGTCAGTCTTTGCGCGACACTTGCAATTCCAGCTTTCAAAATTTTGAACTTTAGGTACGCAAGAGGCAAGAACCAAACTTTAGGGTGTAAGGAGTTTTGCATATATCGTCTGTGAGAAACTTCTCGAGCGTAATGAAAGAGCCTCAACTTCCTAAATAGTAATGTCACGAGGAAATGTTTATTACTGTCAACTGTATGTTTGTAAACTATGAAAGATAGAAGGATATGCAGCATTTCTAAGCTATTTGTCTATGTATATGCTTACTTAAATCCGAAAAAAATTGATTACCCAATCCTCGAGCAAATACAAATCTTCATAATGATCAGTTATGCTGTAATGTATCATCTATACTGTAAATATGTATATTCTTTACGTAAATCACTATTCATGAAATTCACATGGGAGTCTCATGATTTCGCTGCACACTGCCTACCTCATCTTGAAATAAAATGGACAGATAATGAAGACCTACTAGATGAACTTATGACACGGCTTATCAATTCTCCAATCCCATAAACAGTCCGTACACGGAGAAAACTCTAGTAAAATCTTGATCCCAGTAAATCTTGAACTTGAACTTTAGCTGTTGACTGACATAATTTTGCTTGAAAGATAACCATAACTAGGAAATGAGTACGCAATACCGAGAGCATAAAACCAGGTAGTCCGTCTAATGAATCTCCAGTTCTGATCCTGAATCCTCCTGGACTTCCTTATCACAGCAATGAAGGTCTTCATACCCGCCGTCATCCTCTTAGCCACTCTTTGTGGAACATGGGCACAAACTAGCGACAGATCTGTAAGATTATACCTTGTCAACCTTGTTAAATATTCGAAAAACCCGTCTCTCATCATAAAGACCTTTCCATATATCATGTATGTCATATCGTTATCCTTAGAACGGTCTCAACCTCCTCGATACGCTGACGTGGGGTGTGGCCAGCCAAAGTGAAGATCACATCACTTATGTCCGCAAGACAGCCGACCAAGAAGTTGACCTGAAGAAACTCCTCAACATCGACTGCAACGACACAACTACTACCCCACAGCCTGAAACTACAACTCTGAATGTCCAAAGAAGCCTTTCTGCTCAAAGAAGCCGAGGAAGCGGATGGCGAGCTCAGTCTCAGCGTGGTAACTTGGAGCTCCGTTCTGGAGACGCCGAAGGACTCCGTCGACGAGGCTCGAAGAAAACTACTGCCACTGGAGTAGACTCTTCAGCTGGAACTGCATCATCAGCTTCTGGACTCGACTCCACACGTGGACAGACTACCTACGAGGGAGGAGACGCTTTGTGGGTCGTGACCCACAAGGACGATGACCACATCACATACACCCGAAAGAATGCAACCTTAGCTCAGTCTCAAAGGGGCAGTGGCATCGCAGGACAAGGTCAAGATCAAGAAGATGGCCTTCAACAGGGCAAACTCACCCAGATTGGCAGTGGCAGTGACAGCGTAATAATTTTACTCTCCAGCCGTTGAACTTATCGCGACCCTTCATTCATTTCCCGTCTCATTCATTAATACATTTTCTAATCTCAATGTCACCAGGTTCTTGTCCGAGTTGTGAATCAAAATGAACAGAACGAGGAGCTAACCGAAGAAGGACTTTTAGCCGGTCGAGGTCAACAGCGACTCAGGTCCGGCACAACTGGAACTGGCAATGGTGGTTACCCAACTTCTGAACTTGTCCACCCATACGTTAAGAGAGTCAACAAGACTCTCAAAGCCTTAAGAAGTGGATCTACCGAAGGCGCAAATGGAAGTGGAGGCAGAAGGGAAGGACTTAAGTCTCTCAACCGAAGCGGAGTTCGAAGTGGACGAAGAAACGGACTTCGTGGAGAATCTCCAGTTGCCCTTAATCAAATCACATCCACACCCATCCCAACCACCACTGCCCCCAAGGAAGACGACCATCCACCCAGAGTTGGAGATGAAGTAAATGGATGGAGAGTCGTGGCCAAGACTAAGGACAGCATTTCCTGGGAAAGAATTGGAAGTACCTCATCCTCATCTTCTTCCAGTTCAGCTGGAGCAACCGCAGCTGGACTCCAACTGAGATCCCTGGGCAGCCAGTCAGGCTCCGCTTCCTCTTCCGGATCCAGAGGACTTAACGTAAGAAGCAGAACTGACAGACTTCGAACTGAAGAACAAGAAGCCTCAGCCTTGAGAGACAGGAACGCTCAACGACAACTCATTCCATCTGCAGAAGGAGAATTGGTCGAAGGTTTCCCACGGGTTTTTAACACTTATTCTCGCTCACTCTTTGGAAATGAAAGTGACATTGACAGCGTTGGAACCATCAGAACTAGCCTTACCAATACCACCAACTGGAGTGTTGGAGATGAACTTGCTGGATGGAGAGTCATTGGAAAGGACTACAGAGGAATCATCTGGGAGAAGATTACCAACAAGACTGTTACTTTTGAAAGAGGAACAGGCGGTATTGGTGCAGAAGGGCTTGTTGATGAATCTGAATATGAAGACTATGATAACATTCTCACTGAAGAAGACCTTCTTGGTGACTTGAGCAAGGCTTTGAGGTCTGGACCAGGAGGGGACTTGGAAGACGAATCCGATGAAGATGGAAGTGGTTTGGAGTACAAAGTTCCCCCAGGTACCTGGTATCTTGCGAAGGAGACCAAGAACAAAGTTACCTGGCAAAGAGATGGAGTGCCAGAGACACTTGTCTTCGACAAGGAAGCTTATCCACGAGTCGGAGATGTTGATAGCGTAGGCCAATGGAAAGTTGAGTCCAAAACCAAAGAGCAAATCACTTGGGTAAGGATTAACAGTTTGAAGGAAGACAGCCAAGAGAAGGCTAATTAAGACTATTTCAGACATACTTTTGTTATTTTATGGATGTGTACAGTAGGATGGATTGATTGATGAATGTGATAAATAAACTTAGTGGAAACTACTGGATTCGAACGAAATTTTGCCGTATGCACAGCATGCAAGGTCATCATGTTTCTCTTTCACATTCAGAGCAATATGTCCTCTGCTCTTTTTGGGCTTCTCTTTTTGGAGAAATCCACACTCACGAATATCTCAGAATGTCCAGTGACATAACATTGACCTTGGACGTTGACTAACATTGATTTTTCAGTGTGAGGATTTACTTCAAAAAGTCATGAAACTCATCATTGCCATCATCGTCTGTTTATTTAAAGCTTCGTAACAAAAAAGTGAAGTTTAGAAATTCAGATATTTATTATTTCAAATACATCGAACAAAATAAAGTTACATAAAACCATTTGTAATGAGCTCTTCTGTGATTGCATCGAACCTTTCGAGAGCGATCGGACTTCGTAAGTAAATGTTTCGAACTCTCGTAGAAAGGTCAGGTTCCTCAGATTGATTTTCAACTGGCGACAAATCTCCTAACTGAAGGGCAACAGCGAATGCCATACGAATGTAAGCTGAGAGAAAGCAGCCCTTGAACTCATCGACAAGAAATCCTTTCGTGAATCCTTGTGGCATTGGACATTTTATGTCACGAAGAATTTTCTCGAACTCGTCGAAATACGTCGAAAGACTGGAAACCAAATAATGCCTCCTATAATCCGATGTAGTACTGGTAAATATCAAGTACTGTAAGTCCTCGAAGATGTTTCCATACTGGACAAACTGGAAGTCCAAAAACTTGACATTCTCAGGCTCCCCTGTGTTTTCATTATATTTTACCATCATGTTGTTCGTCCATAAGTCGTGGTGAATGAGAGTTTGAAAGTATTTTTCATTCACCCTCGTAGATTTCTTCAGCCTTTCAAGTTCCGGTAGAAGTTTTGCCATTCGGCAAGCTAAATCTGGCCTCCTCTCTTCCCAAAGCTTTACGGTTTCTTCGAAATACGAGCACACAATCTTATCGCCTAGTGTATATTTTTCTTCTATATTGAAGCTCAAGATACGAGTTTCTTCAGCTTCGAGTACCTTGGTTCCTTCGTATTGGATCATTGCATAGGACACAGCATGGAACCTCGCTAACTCCTTCAGTACAAGACTCATTTCTCCAAAGCTGAGTGATTTAGTTTTATCAGGCATTAAATATCCCTGTGGTCGTAAGTCTTCCAGGCACAAATATTCTTGGCCTTCTTGAATCGACCCAGCTATGTACTTTGGGATAGCTGGAGAATAATTAACTCCACGGTCCATGGCAAATCGCCGGAGCAATGGGGCTACTTGAGTATACACGGCATATTCGACATGAAATATTTTCCAGTCATAAATCCACGCTGGAGCGTTGTCACTTATGAACTTCACAATTAAATTCAGCGTTTGTCCATCCTCAGAACATATACATACGGATTTCAGCGTTCCTGCAACATTGTCCCCTTCCGCACATCCTTCTTCCACTGAGTACGAAGTTGCTTTGATCTGCAAGATAGACTCAATGAACGACGGGTTTTCCAGATTTATTTTGCCCATTGAAGTGGTGGCTAGCAATACACTAAGTTATACAACAAATAAAATTAACAGCAAAATCAATTGAATTTAAATTGAATTTTGAATTTGATTTAATTTATTCAATGAATCTACCTTTTTATTAGTACTACGCAATTCTTCTAATAGTACTTAATTTCACGAATGCCTACAACTACAACGTAATATTTATCGTAATTTTTATTTATTTATTAAGCTTTAAGGTTATCAGTACGATGGAATCGGTTCCTTGTACACTACAGTTTTGTATTTTGTACGCTGCTTAATGTACACAAAAATTGCTTTAACAAAAAGAAATG